>JAODTK010005666.1:0-286557 GCA_026419785.1 Sclerodactyla briareus
AACTGACAATGTAACGTACTACATGTGTTTAGAAGCACTGTTTGACACATCAAAGTCAAACTCAGTTCACCTCTCTGCACCCAAGCTCCCCCCTGTGTTCTTGCAGTGTTCCTATAACTGATGAAATGCCTCGCTAGAGTTCCAACAGTAGTTTGCCCTCCCACAGTTTTTTATTGGCCTTGTATGCCAGATTTGGTCTGCACATAGAACGGGGTTTACACAGAATCGACTTCTCAGAAAAGTAATACATGTAATATAAATAATACAAACATCGCTTTGGTGCTCTGGCATTCCCGAAAAATTTGGTGACGATGTTAACTGTCTGCTCCCAGTCAATAATGTAGTTAGCATCCAGACAAGAGACCGAGACAAAATGTAGAATAACTGTTTTCTGTGAAAATGGTAGTGCTGCAGCCTTCTAGATTAGGGCTTCAAGGGTAATTCATAAACAAAGTCCGAGAGTCTGCATCACAGAGTAGTGGTGAATGGTTGTGTGAGGGGAAATGTCACAAATAACATCACCAATGTCTTATCGTTCTCTCTGCCAAAGTCGAAGACCCCCATACTTCACCTCTGCATCAATTGGGGCAGTCGGACCCAGTTATCATTAAAACTTACTTGCTGAGGGACTGAGGGTGTTTGATGTGCCATGAGAAAGTGGGGGTTGGGAGGAGGGGGGGGGCAGGGGTCCGAAGCAACACCCAACTTAATACAGTAAATGATGGCATAAATGCAGGTAGGTAGATAGAAACATACCCCAATAGAATACTCACTGCTTCTAAAGATAAATGTAATGTGAAGGCATTAACAGCTCCTGAAAATGCTGATGGTGGTCCCCCTATGTCGTTGTAACCTTGTGATGCTAAGGATCCTCAATGGACGCCCTCATATTGCAAACATGAGCTCGGTATATCTGGGTTTTTTTTTTTATGTCGGACCTGCATGCAAGCCATACTTTTCTGTTATTCTATGGTCAGACAGGCATAGCATACATGTAGCCATACTTTTTCTGTTCATTTTAATGGCAAAGACTGGATGATCAAGGCCGTGATAAAGATTTCAGGACCAATGGTGGTCAGAGATGCGTTATTATCATCATATTGAGGGAGGCCTGCAGTAAGAAGCTCAATTCTCATCAGGACAGGCAACGAAGCAGGTCAGAGGGGGTATTTAGCACCAGACACCTGGTGTAATTTAGTGCCTCGATGATACTCTACGTCACAACAATAAGAGAGTTGGTGCTGTACAAACCTACCCTGCCTGCATCATGAGAAACAATCTAATCAATTTGTTTGTTGCATGACACAACCTATTCGCATGATACCCTATCGTCCTACCCTTGTTACATGCAAATATATTCAAGGCTAATACGGAGTGGTGTTACAATTGGTACATACATCCCCTTGTGCTCTCTAGGTTATACCTTATCTAATACAAGAACTCTGACATTATCGATCATAACCGCAGCTATGGAGCGAAATAGGTGTATGTTATTGCGATAATCCTATTTGTGATAATCCTGGTGGGTTGGGTGTGCGATGAATCACTTAGTCCCTGCATAATCATCAAATAAATACCGGTTATTAAAGCCATGGATGGGGTAATCAGGTACTAACACAACTCGTTATTGCTTCAGTGGATTGTGTACTATGGCAGTATTAATCTGACATTTTGATATGGATCAAAACAGAAACTCTAATCTTCAAAGGTTCTTTGTCGTATACCTCTGATGCAGAAAATGAAACAAGCGACATATTGTTTCATGGTATTTAAGATTCTTGTCCTTTATTCTAAGATAAGATCATCTACACATTGTTCGACCACAGTACGAACAACCGAAAAGAACTGTGGGTTGGAATGGCCTCAATACTACATGCCCAGTACCTAGTGGACTGTTCCTCCTCGTCAGCCACGACATTTTGCCCTCCGTATGTTTGGGTGGTATGTGAGTGCCGATCATAGCGGTGATCGATGCAAGTGAGTCCTTACTGCTTCACCACCTACGGGCAGAATGGCATGTGTGTGTTATAGTTCCACTAATGGTACGATCATGTAAAACCGCAATTTGTCACTATGTTCACTTCAACAAATGAATCCACTCTAAGACAAGTTTGAATGATTAATGCATGTTCAATGAGTCTTGTTTGTGGAGCCCCTCCATTCGAGACGAACAATAAAAAGCCATTCATCATAAATATTTCAGGAATATTAATAATTATGAAAGTTTGTCAACTCGCTCCCCCAAAAACATATTTGGCTTTGACCCCCAGCCCCCAATGCTCCATTTGTGTTTATTTACGATGTATGGGTTAATCCATACATTCACAAAGGTGTGACCCTCACTAACTCAGCAGTCTCAACTTCGGAACCTAAATTTTTCCATTTCAAACCTTTTTCTATCTGCTTAGGTTCACGTCATTACTTCATGAAATTCCGCCTAATTATGTATTTAACATATGTTATTCATTTAATTCAATTACTCAAAATAATTTACAAATCAATCCCAGGCTCTTGGTTCTAACTCGTATTAATCAAACATTGACTGCTTGTACCAGCCACTATCTCTGAATTGAAGATTCCCCAAAATCATGATTTAGGTGTTATCATCAAATATTTCTCTAAACCAACATGAAAAATATTTTCCCCCACCAGTTCTGACTGTGAACATGTTTCTTTCTTCTTTCTTCGAAAAAAAAAACCTCCCTCCACAGAGATTTTCACTATGTAAGAGTGCTGAAATATTATAAACAAAGAATGAAATCAAATTAGGATCCCCCATGTAAGATCGGAGCGGTTCACGCAACACTCAACCCCCAAGAACTCATCAGGCGGTACAACCCAAGCAACGATATCGCTCTTCGGTTCCTTGCTGCGTACGGAACTGCATCAAATTACAGAGCATTCGATGCCAGGGTGTTATCATGGAAATCATGCGGCTCTGTGTAAACAAATAGCGCTACATTTATTCAAATTAATAATGCATCAATGAAGAACAGTTGGGTTTTACCTCAGCTCGTTATCCAGAAGTGACACGTTTTTGGACAAGGGATGCAATCTTTCCTGCGCAAAACACTGTGGCGGAGAACCGCCGTGTTGCCAGAATGCCTGCCAGAATTTGGATAGAGCATTAGAGTCGATCAATATTGAGCACTTATTAGTTAGTGAAACGGGGTCAGGTTAGGACAGAAAATCCCTCATGAAAGATCCTGAAGCCACAACAACCCAAAAGAAAGAATAACCCAGATGCCTGAAGAGTTTGCCCACAATTCCTGAAAATAATTCAAGATTGTTCTTGAACACATTCACACTCTACAGACAGAACACTGTTGGCATTCGTACATGTGGCATTTGTATTACATTTTCATTCTTTACTCTATAATATAATATAAATATATTTTGTTCTGCGGCCTTGGGTTATATAGGAAGAAATGTGAAACACATTAACAGTTCTCCTCTCCGAAATCCCATCTACTGATGGAGTCATGGTCTCATCAGCTCACTTACAGCTCCCTCGTTATCGCAGTGGCATATCCATACTTTGGGCTTTTTCCAACTCAGATCACAAATTTCAACAAATTCCCACCAGTTCCGATCAAAATTGCTCAAACCCCCACTCAACTACAAGCGATTTTCACTCCGAATCGAGACGAAAATAACTAATTCTATTTATAGAACGAAATTGATACTATGAACATAACAATCTGGGTACGAAACGATATCGAATTGCATAATATAACTATATTGCAGGATACCATATCGAAGCGCATAAAAACAAACATCAAATCGAAGTGAACACCATAAAAACTCACCATAATTCTGCTGTATTGCCCATGTGGAATCATGCTAACAGCTTACAACCAAAGTAATATAGTAACATATCATCCCTCCCCCACGAACCTACGCTAGGCTCCTCTCCGCCCGCGAGCTGCCATGCACACCCCGTGTTAGGCTAGCTCCCACGCTAGACGATCGTACCAACACACAGCCGCAAAAACCCTATTCGACATTTGTACTCATCAATGATACTCGAGCGCTGTATACGACACTCAAGTGGGACTACCTAAAACGTCCCCCCAAAATCCGTATAGAACGTGAAAAATCACTATAAAAGCTATCCAGGGTCTAAATGGTGTTTAGTCGCGTATACTTGCAAATTTAGAAGGACGGTGGTGTGTGCCAGATGGGGCCCTTCAAATTTGCCAGAGGTGGCTAGTGGTGTTTATTAGGTAAGGTTCAATGTTGCAATATTTGTAATATCCGAAGCTTTTGATTCATTCATCATCAACAAACGTTCAACCATTTTGAAGATTTCAATGGTCACACCCACCCAGCAGCTTACTATCCACTCGCCCATCACCATTTCATCATTTTTTTTTAGTAATGTACAGCTACTCTGATCTTTCAAAGAACATGTCTCCTGTTATCCTGAATCAGAGAGGTCCCCAAAAATGTTTATTTGGTCCGTTTTGTGAATAGGTACACACATCGAGGTATGTACTCTGTCTTAAAAGTAATGATTGAAATGACCATGTTGCTTGCTTTTCCTCACAGGCCACAATAACTTGGAAAACCCCAACGGTTTAAGGGAACAAAAACCCTCCCATACCTAAACTCTCTGCCTCATAAATCATACCTGAGAAGACAATCTATTTCCATAAATAAACGTGCCGTCACTCAAGTGTGAGGTATTGTTCTGGTACCGTCCACCAACTTTAGAGCTCTCCCTCATTACTGGCATTAAGCATGCTTGAAAACCTTTTTTTTTCTTTCTTTTGAATCTCATTTCACTAATTTTGTTTTGCTTTATATGTAAGCGCAAGATCTTTTTTTTGGATTATGCGCTAATATACTATTGGGGTAATCATTCATAATAATATTCTTGAAATACTTGAAAGGTCCCACCCCTTTTTGGCCTCTTGGAATAAAGTACCATAGGCCTATCTCATACTCCCACTTCCCTTTTCCCCCCCCTCGCCCAAAAGAAAACCAAAAAAAAAAACAGGAAATCATAACTGGAACTTGAAGCACGGTCATTTCTTGATTCATCTCTATGGATGTCCTGCATCCCAATATTATGCAGACCCCACATCAGTGTGATGATGGGGCGTGAAAACATTGGTGTCAAGGAAGAAGGTAGCAGGCATAAGACTATAGGAGGTGAGTAGACTGAGTACACATCATCATGGGAGTTTTTTGGAAAGAGTGCACGAATAACATACCCGGGCTAGTAACATAATGGCGCCCATATTGACTGACACAAAAGGGGGGGGGGATTAATTATACAATTTTCAGATGAGGGCCAACTCTTTATCAACTGTCAAATGGGCAGGAGCTGTTGGGATAATCCATGTTGCGAGTATGTTGAAATCTTCACACAATCATCGACCAATCACAACTCGGGACGATTCACGCTCGGCCTTCGCGGATATGCGCCAGTTTGTATAACGTGTACGTGTAAAAACCCGGACTTTGGCAAACACTTCCCCTGATTCAATAATGATTCCAGTAGCTCCCACCATAGAGGACTAACACCTGGTAAACTGGACATCTTTCTCTGACACCGTTGCCATGACGACCCGTTAGTTCGTCACGGTAATCGATTTCGGGGGGCCGGCTTCCGTCTGCTATCCTCTAGGCTAGATGATGGCGATCAGATGATTAGGGGGCCACGTCAGTTTGTGAGTGAAAACCACTAATACCACTTTGGATTATTGCCCCATTTCGGAGGCATGAATTATTCTCGAATTCTAACCACCTGTCTCCATGACAGAGCCTCTGTAGCCTATGGGTGTAATCCATAACATGGATCGTATTTCTATTTTTTTATTTTCAATTTTTTTATAGTTATAGAAACTCTGGAACTTGGCTATTGGCAATTTCCCAAGCTACAGGTTGCAGTGACTGTTGTGAACAAGCATTCTTTGGCAGTTGGTAGTGGGACTCAAAAAATTCTTCCGTACTTACAAATAAATCATCATACCCTTCATTGCCTTCTTAAATCTTGTGCCAAAAAAAAAAATCAACTGACTGGGAGAGGAAGATGGGGGGGAGAGGAGTCGGGGGTTTCCTTCTGGCATCCATGTTCTACGGGGCATCGCGCTCCTTTGGTGCTAAGGACATTGCTTTAGAGTGTACTGTTAACAAAGAGTCATGCAAAGAAATTGTGCCTCAACTTGATTCTTGCATCCATCTACATCAAACAATTATTCCATATATTATAGTCTAGGACTATGCCAAATTCAGAAGTTTTACCCAGATCCTAGAAAGATCAAATATTAGCATTAAACTCGCATCCTGTCACTGCCTTTTTCTCACCTTCCATATTTTCCTTCCTCGTCCTATTGTGGGATGGTCTACCGTGGCAATTGGGAATTGGAGATACTGCCTGAGGTTTGCTAAACCGCTGATAGCGTTGCTACTTCTGCAGTATTTTCACTGGCATAAACTAATTCAACTGCTGGTATTTCTGATTAATGTTCCTGAGCACTGAATGTACACAGCACTGAGCTGTGGGCAATAAAACATGCATGCAGCATACATTTTATTCACCACTTGTCCATCCAGTGGCGAATCTAATGATGCACACATATTCAGAAACTGCAGGTCGCAATGCATAAACCGATATTTTCTTTTCCAAATGAATATAATGCATGCGCCAGTTATATAATGTTGGGGAATGGAAAACAGTGTGTGAACATCACAACGAGTCATATTTTATCTAATTGAAAATGGGAAAAGTGGCACTTCTGATTAATTGAAAGAGAGGCACTCGTCCCACTAAATGGTGGGGATTCCAGGGGATTTCTATGAATGCATATTGCCATAATACAATCTCTGACTGTGACAGTCAAATGAAAAAGTTTTACAGAAGTTTCTCCTGGAATGACTTGATTCAAATCAACTTGCATATATGCCAACATTGTGAAAAGCTTAAAGTGGAGCTAGGTTTTGGAAGCAGATGGGAAAGAGGGGGGGGGGAGGGGGGGTTAAATCCAAGTTAACAATTTTCTCACATATTGCATCAAATCCCACACAGTTCTGCAGAATTTGATAGGGAGTGTGCGCAGGGAAATAATTCTTTTTATCATATACATATCTAGTACTAAATTCACGCAATAAAGAATTCAGCAGATTGGAATATACCCTCTATCCCAAGTGCTGTAACAATCAATGAATACATTGATTTCATGGATCCAAATAGGCAGACTAATGCAAATTATTTTTGGATGTTCAAGTATTATTTCCCATTACCTACGAAACTACCTATCAAAATTCACCTGCAAACTCTGCCTTTTATTCGAGCCTTTCAAATGAAAATTCTGTAACACAAAACGGAGAGTATCTCCAAGAGGCAAAATGCATGATCAGGGAAACTACCCATGGCTATTCATCAACGGGGACAGTTTTAAAGGACAGATCGCTCGAGTAATCACAGCCCCAGGCGATTGGAAATGTCAGAGTTTGTCGGAACTCGGATCGGTCATAAATTCAGGGTGATGATGTTGAGACTGTTAACACTGCTGGCTTTGAGATCATGGAGGAAATTTCTGGAAACGTGTTCCAAGGCAGACGTGAATGACATTGATGTGGGACCAATAAGTATGAGGAATAAGCGACAAACTATTGTCAAGCAATTGTAGGTTGACGCAATTGTAAAACTGGCAGTATATTACTATAGCCTCCATAATTCACATGACAAGTCTTAGCATCACTTGCAAATCTACGGCCAGCATTTTGCAACTTTTGAAACAACTTACGTCTGTAATCTGTGATGTGCTGCCTGGCCTCTCATTAAAATTGTTTTGAGCCACAATTTGCGAGACACTATGTCTGTTTTACATCTCTGAAGGTCACTGTCTGTGACAACACCATCTGAAGCGCTTTGCCCCAGTGGCACATATTACATGGTGATTGAGCTTAATATTTCACCATGTATACTCCCTTGGAAGCTAGCCGATCAATCCTACTCACCCTTCCCCCAAGTATTTACTTTAATAGCGCCCCAATCGAACAATAGAGCTAAACACCAAAAAAAACACTCAACCTACCAATTCTTTAGCAAGATTTAAGCGAAAGAAACTCTTTGTTAGTCTCAAGGATCACTTCTTGACAAGCTAACAGAGTTTGCCTTGGAGGGTATACAGGTGATCGTGAAAAAATATGCCAAATATTTCAAAATACAATAGGCGAGGAGTCTAGGACAGTGATAATTAATGTAGTTGATATGAGGACCCTTTGAAGCATCAGCCGTAATTTTTTACACCAGTCGGTCACAAAAATTTTAAGGATATATCTCTCAGAAAATTATTCCTAACCGGCCAACAAGCTATTTTCAACCGGTAATATTTATACAGTTGCCATAGTGACCCGACTGACCGCCAAGCAGAACTATAATTAGACACTGAGAAAATTTACCAAATCAGTACTGACTAAGAAATACGAAATGGACACATAAAATGTGGATGTGGTGTCAATCCACACACCTTGTGTTTGTTAGGTAACCAATTAACCCAAAAATTCTATTTTTAGAGGTAGGAGCTGCCCACCAGTTCCATCGTTTTGGCACAGTGCAAAGTACGAGATACATCTGTTATCGAAAGGTACTTGTTTTTTTTTTTCCACCTCAATCTCTCAACAGGAAATGTTTTAGTTCGGTCGGACGATCGAATACAATCATCGATCGGGGGGGGGGAGAGGTTTCAAACAAATTTTGCATGTGCTCTTCAATGGCTGCTCAGCATTTTTTGTAATGATGGTAGCCTACACAGTCCATGGACAAAGAGTAAACTCTTGTAACTGTCTGATGCACAGCGCAGGCATAGAAAGAAAAAGGCATTCCCATTTTGGCATGAAGCTCCAAGGTGCGATGCGGCCTTGAAAATGTTAACTGAGTAGGTAGAAAAACATTGCTAAAGCTGCTGATTATACTGTTGTATCAAACTATCCAATGAATTGCACAAAACAGGATGGGTTGGTGAATCTGTGAAAGGGGAATTACTTTCAACAGGAAATGTTTTAGTTCGGTCGGACGATCGAATACAATCATCGATCGGAGGAGGGAGTTTTTCAAACAATTGCTGCCTCAGCATTTGTTGTTAATGATTGGGTAGCCCTTACACAGTCCATGACAAAGAGTAACTCTTTTAACTGTCCCCTGCTGCACGCGCAGAAAAAGGATTCCAATTTGCATGAAGCTCCAAGGGAGATGCGGCCTGAAACTGTTAAACTGAGGAGAAACATTGCTAAAAAGCTGCGATTATAAAATGTTGTATCAAACTATCCAATGAATTGCACAAAACAGGATGGGTTTTTGAATCTGTGAACTGGGAATACTCTCAACAGGAAAGGTTTTAGTTCGGTCGGACGATCGAATACAATAATCGATCGGGGGGGGGGTTTTCAAACAATTTTGTGCTTGTTGTTTTTTTTGTGGGGTGTCTTCCTCTTTTGGGGGGGGGGCCTCGCCCTACGCACTTTTGTAATGATTGTAGCACTACACAGTCCAGACAAAGAGTAACTCTTTTAACTGTTGCTGACAGCGCAGAAAGGAAATTCAATTTTGCATGAAGCTCCAAGTGAGATGCGGCCTGAAAAACTGTTAACTGAGTAGAACATTGCTAAAGCTGCTGATATAACTGTTGTATCAAACTATCCAATGAATGCACAAAACAGGATGGGGTTGTGTGGAATATGTGAAATGGGAATAATACCTAATTGGCAACCCTGCCACCACCCTCCAATATGTCAGTCAAGACCTGGAACTTTCTTTTACACATAGTCCGGGTTGCAACCCCCAATCACGTTTTCATTTTTCCAGGCTAATCCGATCTATACGTAGGCCTACTGTAGTGTCACTAAGAATCCCAACCGTATTAATTTATTGTGAATTAAGAAAATTGGCTCGACCATTCAGCATTGATCACAGCATCAATGCAAAAAAAACAATGAAATCAAGTGTATCGAGAAGATCGAGGTGTTGCCAACGAGCTGTCAGAATTCATGGGAGTGGCCAAAATGAAGTGCACCAGTTGGGCAATGACAGCTGGAACTGGCCACTGCTGCTACGCCGTGTTTCAGTGTGTGGGCCATGCATCCCTGCGATCATGAAGATTCTACAGGAAATCCACATATGGATCACAACTTAACATGGGTTTTTCACGCCTGTCACAGCAGGACACTTGTGCGTTTCCCCCCAATATTTCTTGCAGTAGTAATGACTTGTGGCCCCTGAGGCAAACTGCCGTAATGGTATTTGCGTTACTATTGTGGTGATAGAGGCAGTTGGAGAGGACGTCGACGTAAAGTGTAAAAACGTAATTGTAGCAAAATGGGGGATCAGTTTGGCCGGAAGCGAAGGACAATGTTACAAGTGAAGAGGAAGGAGACTGGAACAGGGGAGCTTGTCTTTGGCGGATTCTCGCCCGTTGACAAATTTCTTGTTTCGCTAGTTGCCCAATTCTTTCCCTTTGAAGCCGGTAACAAAGATTTCAGGTTACACTGAGCCAGCTGTAGTTAGAGAATTCGAAGCCCTAAAATTTTCCCCACATTTGCATAATATCACTGTTTTCACAAAACTCCCTGTAAATAGATTTGGCGTTTGCCCACATTTGGTTGAGCCTCCCCGCCTGGTTTCCTCATATACAAGGACAAGATTGGATAGTAACCACCCCACTCCTTTATATCAATTGTATTGTGTTCATGACATAAGGTGGGGTATAATAGCATCTTTGGGTACTGACCATGGTTAACAGCTTCAGTATATGAACTGTTGAAGAGTACAGTCAGTATCCAGGCTTGCCCTTACAGGCTGTCCTGTCCTCTGTTGGTTGGTTGGCCCTTCGTGGAAACAAAACAACTTTCAACAATTCGCCATGACTTCATTCGGCTTTCTGTTAGACTCTGCATCACCTCCCTACAAAATTCTTCTCACTTTTAGAGGTATCCTGCATCAAACTGCTCCTTGCCACCTTGAGGAACTTACTCCGTGGTATTATCCAGTCAGAAACCTCCGGCCAGGTCAAGTTCTAAATCAATGCTTGTATTACCTCTTCTATTTCTATGGCAGGTGGTCTTTTCAAATACTCCTTCCCTCTCCTTTGGAACAGCTTGCCTGATCACTTGGAGCGTGCACAGACTGTCGAGAACTGCTTAAAGTCTGCTCTCGACACTTGTGTATTCTAAGTTGTTTTCTTTCTGCTTTTGTTTTCATTATTCTTGTTTTGTCATAGTGCTATGAGACTTATTATATCCCCGCCACACTTGTAAGGGCCAAGGATCACTATGCCTTAATGCGTTCTTGTTTTAGTTGGAAAGGCCTATACAGTAAATTGGGAGGATGAGAGTTCTGCTCTCTCTATCCTCCCAACCCTTGTGGTTGGGACCTTAGGTTCCTGAACTCCTGCCTCCATATAAACCAACAGATAACCAGGAAGATCTGATCTACTGGCACCCCACACTACCGGTACTTTGGGGCCCAAAATGGATCAAACGTGATGAATTATAGAGGAGCAAGTGTGAAATTATGCAATAATCAAAGTAGGGCCATATGGGGAAAAATCAATACTGCTGGTTCCCCATGGGAGGTTAGTAACTCGCATCAGTTGACATATTTTTTATTATTTTACAAGGACGTTCTTCATATTTTTTATCCTTCCTGTTTGGATAGGAATAATATCCTGTTAAAATGAGAATATTCCACAGTTCCAACAATCTTCCATCGTGCAAAAATAAAGAGAATTTAGCCTAGCAAAAGGGACAAGTCTCAGCACAGTTGTGACAGAATCATTCATATCAACTAAGTCATTGATTCTCCAAAATGTTTGACTCCAAAGGCATTGTATTTTTGGGAAAATTATTAGTAGAAATTGAATATTTTTTTAACATATACACCGCATTACAAGTGATCAACTTTATGCAAAACCCTTACGAATTTGACCTGTGACCCAACAGTCCACATCTACAGTTTTGTTCAAATCCAGGAAGATATAACACACAAATTGACCTCTGGCCTTGCATCCGTCCATTTTTTTGGGACCAACTTTTGTCCCCACCACCACCCAGTTTTCGGTCGGGTAAATCGATAAACTCAGTATTTTTGTAAAACCCACAAAAACAAGGCACAGCAGACATGCAGTATGCCCACTTTTGAACTCAGCTGAGATTTCACTAAGGCGGACCTGTGTACCAAGTTTCAGATCAATCGGATAAAGCATGGAAGAGTTATTGCTCTAACCCCCAAAACCTTGAATCCCCGCACACTTAGAAGTGTTGCGGTGATATAATTATTCCCGGAGACTGATTGATGACCAATGTCTTCCAGAGTACTAAGTGTCGTGAAAATATAAATAAATGAAAAATTAGCATTAATTATGCAAATTAGAACACAGATTCATGACCTCCAATGATCTCAACAGTACACACATTTCAAACTACTCAGGAAGAAAGGCTGACCACATCCGCCAAGTTTCATGAAAGTTCGACAAGCTTCCAAAATTTGCAGGAATTATGTAAATTAGGAATGTGATTTATTCCAAGCACTTTTTGATTTTTGCAAAGATATTGTGATGGTAAGCTATGATACTGATTACCACACATGGGGCCCCCTTCCTTCTTGTTCGACCTGGAATTCAAAAAGATTGAGCAGCAGAACTATAGAAAAAATAAAAAAAAAACTGCCCCTTAAGGGTAGACCACATAACCACCAAGTTCTGTGAAAATCTCACAAACCTCATTCTTTGGCATTTATTATGCAAATTAGACTAATTAATGAAAGCATAATTATTATTAACCAGTATATATATATTGTTATTACTAACCAGTTCTTCTACCTAATATCCCATACAACACCTGATCGGACATGTTTCCCCCTATTTTTATTGTTTTTTTTTTTCATTTACCAGTACCACACAATTTCCACCTTACCCAAGATCGTGATAAGTATTTTCTTTGCTTTCCCATTATTCCCACTATTTTTCAGGGAGTTATCTATTCGGGCTTTACTGCATTGTCAGCAGGCGCAGAGTCCTATTAGGCTAGTATGGGCGTCACAAAGACATTCACACAAACACAGCCATTCCCTGTCTGTGTGTTTTCGGCAGTGTTAAACTACGAAAACTTGCAAGGTTGAGCCATTGCTTACAGAGAGACGTCAGTCCTATATTATATAATTGCAGTAGACTATACACAAATGGTTGAAATGCCCTCTTGAATTGCCCCTGTCCCCCTTTATTTACAGTTTAATGGCTCCAAGGCACTCAAATTACTGGCAAGCGAAGAGACTAAGAGGCTTTAAAACTGAACAACATGAACAAAGTTCTCCAATGGGAAAGCATGTAGGATGAGGATTTGATAAGGAACATCAAGAGTGGCCTTCTCTCAGAAACTATAGGAATACACTTCAGCTTGTAGGCCAAAACAGCTACCCTAGTACTATAGGCGGTGTAAAGGACAAGGGAGATGTGAACTGAACTGGAGACAACTGCTCACCTATAATATCCCCACATTAGTGGAATCAGCGCATTCCCTGTCGGAACAGTATTCACGAGTGGGGTGCCTCCGAGCTCGGTGGGGACTAAGAGTACAACATTGACGAAAATATGACCTACGGTAATTGAAATATCAGCATTTTATGGTTTCGCTTCCAAGCCCCGCCCACTCATGAATGTTAATTAGATCAGCATCAAAAATGAACTACTCAATATAGTGCATCCACCACCCAAGTTATGAGGTAATCGGAGCTCGCGTTCTCACCATTATCGTGTTCACAAGGAAAGGTCACACACTTACACACACGGACACGTATGCTGACTACATAGATTCCTTTCCATCGGTAAGAAATTATAAATTGGAATTCCAAAATCCTACCTCATAAACATCATATTGAATAAATTATCCCCCCCATGCCAACTACTGTACAATGTGTTCGTCCAAACTGACTTAATCACATCCATAGGCTCTCGCACTCCAATTTAATTAAAAACTTTTTGAGTGATTACTAAACAGCACATTTGCAGCGGTGGGATATAGACATGACACAGTGTGACACAGTACTCATTTAAACACACCAATGTGAAGGTTCTGTCGAGTCACACCGCTGAGGGTGGATAATCTACGTGATACATCACATGAAACCATGCAATGAAATGGAATTCAAAATGATTTTTTTTTCGAGAGGAGTGACACTGATGAGATATGGTATGTTGTCACTCGGTTCTGGTTTATCAGTGATATATTCAGCCTTCGAATAAATGCAAACAGTCATGGCAGAAAATCACGCAAACGGGATTACATGTATTTGGATGATGAGGGATCGAATTTAGCAGTATGAATCACGTACATGCTGACACCATGTATGTTCTGTGGTCACCAGTGACGTCTGCAAGCAGATGGCAAACTCTGCCAAGATCGTATGACCCTGGTTCCAACAGATTTCTCACATGAAGACAATTGACTGTCATGAACAGACAATGTAACGGAGTTGGCTGATACCAAGTAAGACAGAACCTTGTCTCTGTATTGCATCAACCCCCCCCCCCTCCAATCTAAAAATGCCAAAAAATTGAATCCCAATCCAGGTCTAACATGACGGTTCTCTTTCTTTCAAGCCTGTTTTCCTACCACACCCCATGCCAAACCTAGCTGGTGACTGAAAACAGAATTTCAACCTCAAAAATTGTTTAAGGGGCGATTCTTCCCCTACCCCATATACCGTATCTGTTCCGCCCCTTCAATGGGTCACATCAACTCATGCCTGCCTAGCCTATCACAACACTAACTGACAGATAAAACCTGTTGCGACTACATTGTAGCCACCCAAATTTGCTTGATCCATGCAGCTTTGACCAAGATGTCTTAATTCTGAAAGTTGGCAACCTTGTAACACCCACAGAAGTTTGAGCGATAATGCACCTATCAATTTAGTCTTGTGTTAAGACGTTGTTGGAAAACCTGCCTGATATGCCGCTTTCTTTCTGTGTGGAGCCTTTTCACATTTCGGAGGTGCGCCCGCAGTGACCTGCAGTGTTTCACCACCGTAAACAAACGTCTTGCCAGATTGGCAGGGCCCCCAGCGGGCTTTATAAGACAAGTTGCTTCATGTTGGAGGGAGCCAATCACGAACAGATAGATACACACCCCAGAAATGGACAGACGATTACATTCACAGAGCTGTGGTGTCATCGAAGTGCAGATTTTTATTCCAGCGAGATGACAGGTTACATTCACTCGAACGCGTGAGGCAAAAAATTAATAATCGTATTAAACCAAGATACTGTCACTGCCTGGATGCATTACAACAACCCCACAAGGTGGGTCACTCAACTGGGCTAACAAACTGGGTACAAGACCTGCCCTAAGTTAGGTTTGTGTCATGGAAGTGACACGCAACCATATTCACTTCCGAGAGGCCAATGACTATTCTATGCTGTACAAAACAAAAATGGCACCAACTGCCAGACACTGACTCACCCCTCAGTTAGCTCAGAAACAACAACATTGACCCAGGTGTGCGTCATTCAGCTCACCTTGCCAGGCTTGCTGCCATTGGACAATGACCCGAGAATGACTCACCTTGTCCAAGGAAATAGAGGTGACTCATGCTGCAATTAGTGCATTTCTCTGTGAAATTTCTTCCTTGGAACTGGCAAGTGAGACTACAGGGGGGTTGAAGTGATTGTGACTCGTGAACTTTTATAAGGGTCTCCGCATAACGCCTAGAAAGTGTTACTTGCCAACAAGGTATGTTGCTTTGTACTAAGGCCAATGTGCAGTGAGCAACAACAGTTTGTGTGTACAAAAATTTGGGGGGTATGCCTGGTACGATGTGAGAAAGAGTATGAAGTAGAAACAGCTGACGCTCTATAAAAAAATTTGTTATAGTATCCGAGTAATCAAAGGGAGATGCCAAATCACCTGCAGAATATTTCTGTAGAGACCGCCCCTCAGCTGGTGCACGTAGCAGAATCCCGAGGTATAAAAAAAGAGAGCAACAACATGATCGGGCGAGAGCTAATCCTTCCAGGTTGATACATCCTTGCAGTGTGATGATAATACTAGTGGTCTCAAGAACCAGATTTCCATCTAGTACAAGGACAAGTCAACTCTCGGAACAAAATCCAATCCAAAAATGGAGGAAGGAATTCAGCGAGTCTGTTGTACGTGCCAGCGAGGTATGACTGACGAGTGTATAGGCCCTTTCACAATATTGCAGAAAGGCTCCCAAACTGCCCACCGAATGATCCCAACTGGTTCCCCGACGCTCAACTAATCAGGACACGCCGACGGCTCTGCCTCCTCGCTCTTGTTTTGAGATAATTTCGCTAATTACCAGATTATCGACCCAGTGACTGCGATGGAAGGCAGCCTACATATTTATTGCGCAAGGGCCAACACCAACACAATGGAGGGAGCTGGTGGCTGGATTGTGAGAAATGCTCAGAGATAACCACCTGTCAACTAGGTTAATACTGGAGTTGGACCAGCCCACTCTGAATACAGGTGGCGGACTTTGACTTCACAGGGGTTTTTACCAATAACTGAATGTGACTGACCGGGACTGGTGTGTGCAAAAGAGCATCTGAATCAACAAAAAAAATTGATATGGAAAATGATGGGTTTTGACAGCAGAAGTCCCGGATAAACTAAATATTTTCCTATGTTTCACTCATCTGTACAGTGGTAACACTCCAGCCCTTTGTCCACAGGGCAAGAAGAAGCGAGGAGGGGAGGGGGGGGGGGACAGGCCTATGATTATAGGGTTGAGGAGCAAGATCAGCAAGTGCCTCTGGCTAGAGGCTAAATACTTTGATTGCTTCAAATATCAGATCATTGCATGGTACAGACTGCTGCACTGTAGTTCCAATAAAAAATGCATAAATAGAATAGCATGAATAGAGTACAATGATGCAATTTTCAATTCACAATGTTGGTTTCTAGAGAGTTCAAAGTCAGTCTGAGACACACCACACTTCTGCAACATGTAGGTGGGAATGATAGTGATCCTCGACTGCCCCCTCCTGCTCGCCTTTATTATTTTTTTCCAACGCTCCAACGTTCCAGTAGGAGCAGCATACCCTCCCCAACATTTCCAAAATCTTTTTTTTTCCCTTCAGTCCTCTGAATTGGAGAGAGAACACTGCAGTTGGCAATCCCTCTTTACATGGACTATGCCACAAACCAAATGCAGAGATGCACTATGAATCAGATCTCTATCTTCAAGCTGTAAAATAGAGATCTGATCTTTCAAATATGCCTACAAAACCCATGCATCAGGAAATCTTATATAGCCTTAATCGCCGATACATTGGCAGAAAGCGGACGGCGACGTTCATATATCCTCTTGATGAAGACCGTCTTAATGCAGTCCCGATATCCATACAGTGTAACATTCATCATGGAATGTCAATGTGGAAACAAGTTCAGCTATCTTACTTTTTTGTGACATCAATATTCCCCAGTGTACAGAGGATATCGCTTCTGTACCTTATTATCGAATTCAAAAGTTACCTGATCCTTTAAGATGAGACTTTTGTGTTAACTGTCCAGCGATAACAGAACAAAATAATTCAACTTAAACCAACAGCAACTCGGCATTCGAACTACTTGGCGAAGGGTGATTATCGATCTAGGGCATTCATTTGAAACGAGTCACTATTGGAATTTTTTTGCCAGGCACCCTCCCCGTGTCCCTCCCGAAGCTTGCGCAGAAGCCAGCACTCTTGATAGAAGATAACAGTGCATTGTGTTCCAAAATATTCGTATACAGAGTGAATCGATCGGAGGATGAGCATGTTAGCGCTACAAAATTTGGGATGATGGGAAGTCAAATTCTGACCGTCTTTCATTTTGATCCCAATCCTCCCCACAAAATATTCAAGGAGGAAAATTCCATCTCAAACTGACATTGATGTTGATGTGAATCCTTTTCTTATTTTTATAAACACAGATAGCCAGAAGGCTTAGTGATTCCTTGATGGCCTCGATGGTCAATGACCTCAGATGATATTTCCCTTACCCCAAAACATAGGGACCATGGATCATGGAGAACCCATAGGGTGATCCCCTGAGGTGGTCTGTTATGTGTTTTCACAACAAAATATATATACTTTTAAAAAATTTCCCTGTTTTTTTTTTACCAATACTGACCCCAAATCCACACACTCAAAAATAATAGGTTCTCGGACTCTCATATGAAAGGTGCATACCCCGGAGTTCCAGTTTTGATCGGGTACCAGTGTTTATGGATATTGAGATCGCAAGGTTTTTATACTTTGGACGCCCTGTTGACCTAAATGGGCCTCTGACCTGCCCCCCCACAAGTTCATGTAACTCATTCTGAGGAGACACAAACACGCATGAGCTCCATAATCAGTTGGGGTCAAGTATTGGTTTACCAAGCCGAACTGCCAAAATACATGTTCCCATTTTCCCCAACATGACATTTGACCTTACCCCCAAAACAATATGAGTATCACGAGGAACACACATACTCAAGTATGAGCTTGAATCATCCAGCAGGGTTTTCGAGGTAAAATGTTTTAAAGGCAAGCCATCACAGACCAATTATTAACACTCTACACACACAAACATCGGTCATGGATAAACCAGGCGATCACCCCAGTGTCTTACACAATCTACTCATAGTTTGCGTATTCAGGTGGTTTCTTCTATAGTCCCCATGCAACCAGTCACAAGGCATTCCATGTTTTTTCTTTCAAATTTTGATATTAGCATTTAACAAAACAAGCTCATCTAATATCAGGTGACCAATTTCAAATAACAGCAGGACTATTATTGACCAACACTACACAGGAGTAATACTTTATAAGTTTTATGGTAATATGTCTGGAATTGCCTTTCATGGGAATACCGACCAACTTGAACATTTGCATGAAGGAACAATTTATACACACTTGCATAACCCCCAGTGAATTGAGTCAATGTTAACATGTTGGGGGAGTTAAGGTAGACCATAAACCATCAAGCTTCATGAAAATCGAACCAACTTGATTTTGAATAACCATGCAAAATAGACACACGAATGACCTCCAGTTGTCTTCCAGTCCTAGTAAACCTGTTGGAGGTAAAGGTAAGCCATATCCACCAAGTTTTTCATAAATCCGGCAAACTTTCAAATTACATATTTTTATCTGCACATTAAGAAACCTTGATGGACCTCCAGTGACCCTGAATCATGATACCCAAAATTCGAACTCGAATTAAACCATACCCACCGGGTTTCATGAAAACCCAAGCAACTTCAAGGTTTTTTCATGAATTATGCAAATAGGTATGTTGAAGGACCTCCATTGATCCCAAAATTCGTTTTAAAAAAGGTTTGGAATGGAATTAGACCTATTCAGCCAAGTTGAAATCTGACGAACTTTTAAATATCACATAAATTAAGCAAAATAAATGAACATAATTAGCACATTTTACGCTGAAAATCTATTTACAGCTCATCTATATCTTGCATCTATGTGCCAAACCAAGTGACCATAGCGCCTACGGTTCATCCGTAATCTTGCTAACAAACCTAAACCCTGAGACTACATACAAAAATTCATTGAATCGGTCTTACCGTTTTGGATAATCCGCTAACGGAGGAGTGACACACACTACACACAAATACACCCACAACAAAGGGATCACTAAGACTCTTCCTGAACTTTGTTCAGGTGAGACAAAAATCATGATTGCAACTCACTCATCTTACAAGTAGCTCAATAGATAAAATCAGACACAATAAGACACCAACAATATTTGGGACTAGGCAAAGAGCAAACCAAAGTTAAGCCAGATGTCTTCTATTCGTTCCATGAATGTTTCTGTCTTGATATTCCGTATTTCCAATATATGTGAGAAGAATCAGAATACATGGTCTATGATGCACTATGAAACTACATCTTTGAAGGCTTGGTACTTTATAATTTTGCTTCTAAACCCTATGGCACTGTCCTAACATGTTGAATGACATGGTCCTTTATTTTGCCAGGTGTTACCCGTCTTTAATCTCATCAATTCATGTACATATTGCCATATTACATCTAGGTTGAACTTCTGTATGACAAGCAGATAACAGAACAGAATACTGTACTCCACCGAACTGACCAGCGATTGCATGCTGTGGCTACCTACAGTAAGGTGAGGAATCAAGCCCAAATCTAGATCAAGGTCATGGTGACCCGTGTCATAGATTACATTACATATGTTTTAAGTCAATTGGCATCATTACGGTGGAAGGGAGTAAGGCCTCCAAACTTTCCCTTCACAAAAGCAAAATACGTTTCCCACCTCCCTTATTCCGGGGTTCTGTTTTCAACTTGACACTTGGACTCACGTGGAATTCAGTTCTGTCCACGAATGTCGTTTCTTGCTGGCAGAATGCAGTTTTAACCGTCTCCGTATTGAATTCTGCATGTAGCAGAATGATTATTGCAGAGAGAAGCATAAGGGAGGGATTAACAGATAGGTAGGTAGGTATAGGTGTTTATTGTCATGTAATGCATCATAAAAAATTACAATAACAATGAAATTTGTTATGAACTGTCTTACGAATTCGAACGAAAAGACCAACAACAACGAAAACATTATTACAGTAACCAGGCATGCAGGAAGTCGTTAAGGGTATGCAACTGCAGTAGGATAGAAGTTATTTACAGTGCGCGTTGTCGCGGCTGGATTGACCTATAGCGCCTCCCGGGAGGCAATTTTTCAAAAATTTTGATGGCTGGGGTCCTCGACTATGCACTGGGCTTTTTTTTGCCACTCGTGTCACCTACATATCATCTATGGAGGAAAGTCACATCCGATAATTTTGTTGGCTGTATGTACAACTCGCCGGAGGTGGTTCTTCTCTCATCTGTTGCACTGTTGTACCAAGACTGTGACGAAGGGTTTAGAAACTCCCGATCACGCCGGTAGCAACTTCACCCAATACTCCTGACGACCATGGAATGATCTCACGACGCAAAAATAGCTTCTGCTGAGCCCTTCCCACAATCGCATCTACATGAGCATCCCATTTCAAATCATTCGAAATGTATACTAAGTATTTAAATGTGTCCAACAAGTTTATCCTCCTTGGTGCCGTTTATAACCAAAGGGAGAGCTGCTGGGGGATTACGGCGACAATCAATAGATCACACATATTCAGTTTACATCGCTATTATTACCACTGACAGCGGTTTGACGGGTACACTCACAGACAAGAGTAAACTGCCAACCTGTATGTCCCCTCTCACCGAATTAGTGGGGGTGAAGTTCTGAAGGAAACTCATTTGATATTCTAAAATTTGCAATAGAATCAGTACCGTAAAAGTCCAAGACTGCTGCAACGGAGCACCATGGGCCAAAACGAAGGCTATCCCAAAAGACGATTTTGCCATGCTCATAACAACCAAATTTTGCGAGAAGAGGATTTTAGGAAAAACTACAAAGGGGTTTATCTTGGCCAGCCCCCCCAAACCCACAGAACCACAACAAAGAATTGGTCTCAAAATGATCGCCACGTTCCAAAATAAGCTGCAAGAAAGTCAATTTGTTTGAATATTCAGACCGCAGGTGGGGTCCCCTGGGTGAAACGAGAGTTGGTTTTCAAACGATCGCCATGTTCTCGAACATGCAAATATGCAGTAAAGTCAGCCAGTTCGGTGATTTAACTAGAGAGCATGAAGATTGGGGTGATGTACATGTTGTTGTACTTGATGGAGGATGGGGAGGATATGGCAGGGGGAGGCATCCACCTTCAAGGAAGTCCTAATTGTCCTAACTAAGACCTTAACAATGAAAGTCACCAAAACTGTTGAGAGCAACAACCCTTCGGCCAATGCCACGCTATTGAATGTTTTTGCTTGCTTAATGCATTCCTACGTATGCCAACCACAACACATTAGCGAACTTTGTGATAATCCGATGCCCAGATTACCTCTGAGAAGACCATTTTGTTTCAGTTACAGCGAAATTAATTCACTCCCCCTATATTGAATCTGAAAGGAAATGCTGAGAGCCAAATGGGAGATCTTTCGAGAATGTGAAACCTTTCTGTTGATGAGATTGCTCGCGTTTCGAGTATATTGGATTACCCGCTGTCTTGTCATGACAGGCACGTGAGGGGCCAACCCCATCATCCTCCATGGGAAATTCTACAGTGTTTGTGCTCAATTTTTGGCAGTTTTATGGGGTAAAAACTCCCATTGTCCGCTGTGGTGAATTATTGACTCTAGGAAAATCAATGTTATCATCGCAAGTGAAAAGGCTCAGGGGAAATTAACAAGTAACTACTGACGTTCCTGACCAAAAGGTGCAGGTAAATCAGGAGAGAAAGAAAGAGATACTTTTTTTCATTTTACCAACCAATTTAAAGATTGATATTCTAATTTCATTACACTGGATTGGATTTATAAAGAGCCTATTCAAATATAAAATGCTCCGATTGACTAGACTACATTGACACAGATAAGCCATGTGTCCCCCCCCCCCACTTGGTAGAGATGGTGATCAGTTGTTCTAGGTGTTTCATGTACTTGTCAAATGCAAGATTGTACCCTCATACCCCAGATACGGGGAGTCATGTCAACCATGGGTCATACACTTATTGTACATGACCCCTCTGAGTGTTATGTTCTTATGTGTGTGGTCTCACAGGTTGATGCTAGGCAATCTGTGGCAATTCCAGACCGGGGGAGGGGCAACATGATCATATCTGTAAGGTTGCACTTACAACCTACTCTGGCAGTAGCAACTCTGAAGGGAGGAAAAGGGCAGCCTGATCATATTCAGGTGAGGTGCACCTACAACCTACCTCGGCAGTAGGAACTTGACGGGGGAAGGGCAACTTGATCATATCAGTAAGGTCGCACCTACTGTATTACCTACTCTGGCAGTAGCAAATATGACCAAGAGGAAAGGGCAGCCTGATCATATCATAAGGTTGACCCACGGACAACCTACCTCGGCAGTAGCAACTCTGACTGGGGGAAGGGCAACGTGATCATATCAGTAAGGTCGCACCTACTGTATACCTACTCTGGCGATAGGCCATATGACAGAGGAAGGGCAGCCGATAATATAAGTAAGGTTGCACCCCAGACTACCCTGGCAGGAGAACTCTGCCAGGGGAAAGACAACTGATCATATCAGTCAGGTTGCACCTACGACTACACTGGCAAATAAGTCTGAACGGAGGAAGAATAGCCTGATCATATCGGTAAGGTTGCACTTAAAACCTACTTCGGAAGTAGTAAGTAGTAAGTCTGACTAGGGAAGGACAAAACCTGAGCATATCAGTGAGGTTGCACCTCAACCTTACCCGGGAAGTAGTAAGTCGGACTGAGGGAAGGGGAACCTGCTCATATCAGTAAGCGTTGCACCCCTACAACCTACCCTGGCAGTAGTAAGTCTGGACTGAGGGAAGGGCAAACCGAATTTTTTTCATATAAGTAGGTTGCACCGGCAATAGCAACTCTCTATTCGGCTCAGGGTTTTAAGCTCCACGATGACGTTATCATCGGTCTCAAATGCAACAGAAGGACGAGGCACTGTCGTATTTATTCCCATGAATGAAACATTTTTCCTTCCACTGAAGAAACAGAAAGACACTTCATGTCTGCAGGAAAATCACTCTAATAATCCGGAAGAATGTTTGACAACTTCCAACCTAGTTTGATATAATGTGAATGATTATTTGTTGATATTCTTCTTTAATTTCCAACTTGAAGAATTCTGATTTTTCTGAGCTTGTGCCGCATATAAACAGCCATAAGTATTTGCTCTGCGTGAATTAAAATCAATAGTGGTTTTTGGTTCTTTTATTGGGCTTCATCTACTCCATTCTCAGATAATTTCTCATTTTCAGTATTGTGAGGGGCTCAGAAGAGTTCAAATTTTTCTTTAAATAATTTATGGACAATATCGTGTGGATTTTTCGCCAAAATTAAGTCAAGGCTGCTTTCATCCATATCAAGGCAGCAATTGTGTTGCAAATGTTGCAAGATGATTGAGTGGATAATACAGCACCTGAATGTAATGAGAAGTTTTTGGAGATTTTTCAAACAAAACCCTGCAGACGACATGTTGTAAAATATATACGACCATTGCATATACCAAAGGACGATAACCCCCTCTATTTTTAGGAATGGATCCTTCATACCACCTGCATTTAGAAGGCTACATTCTCCCTAGTATCACCTTTGTTGTGGAGCTCAGAGATCTATGCCATTTACACAGAGAGATTATTCTGGCTCTTTCCCAGGTGAAATATACTGCAAACAGCCTACTCTGAGCAGACTGGAGATCATCGCGGCCATTTTGCTAACTGTAATGCAGAATTTTGCATAATTCCAAGGGAACTGCCTAATTTGACTGGTAAATGCAAGTTAAAATATTCTAATAACAAATGGATGGGTGGCAGTGTATTTTAAGCATTATTACCAACCATATCATACAGTAACCCTTTTGTATTTCCCATAAGACGACAGTACCATTCGAATGCTCAGGGTAATATCTGTGGATGCCTGGGAAGTCTTACGACCACTGAAAGTGCTATAATAAGCAACTAATTGATATTAGCCTACTTTCAGGAGTTAGGGAATTTGAAGCCACTGATCAAATTATAGACACTTTTGTCCGTCACACTGAGAAGGACGATTGGAGTGGTGGCTTGACCCAGACTTTTGTGTGATTGGCAGATTTCAACTTTCTTGGTAGGGGTGAAGGGTCCTAATTTGGGGGTGGGAGAGTTGCATATACTATATGTAAAATTGCCTGTAACCATCTGGAGCTATGGACGCTATTCAGTGTCATTGGAGAACACACCAACAAATTAAGCTATTGTAATGAATCCACTTGTATTCACAGCTCTGCTCAAAAAACTTTGTGAAAATACGTATGACTTTTATTTCCATGATTTGTGGTACTCACAATTACAGTAGTACAATAACTTTGCACAACATGTTGTATGAAGATGGGATTTGAACCAATGGTTTCATTTTCCTTTGTATTATGAGACCCTTCATACATGACTCTTTTGAACACTCCTTTATGGCAAGCACTGGGTAAAACATGGTGAAAAAAAAGAACCCCACAACAGGGTGTGAGTTATAAAAATTACTAGCATATTTACCTATAAAGATCTATGCACAGGGTGGGACAAGAGTTTTTCGTTTCTGTGAATTTAGAGATACGGCCTTTCAGCAATCTATCCTATGTCAATGGTGAAACTTGAGACACCACAGATTTACAAAATGGTATTTGGAATTCAGAAAGTAGAAAATCTGTCTCTAACAGGGGTAAGTCAGAGAGAACCCCAAAACTTGCAAGGGTTTGGGTCACGAACGACGTGAACTATCTCATACTTACACTTGCCCCCTCCCCTTTTCAGTCTGCTAGTCTTCATCAGCATCTTATCAACATCGTCATCTTATTCTGGCGGAATTAAACCCTATCTGAACTGGCAACCCATCGTCCTTCTCTCACTCTGAGAATATTTGGTGGTTAGTGCATTTCTGGCAAAGTCCAGCATCCACATTTATGGAGGGGGGGGGGGGGGCAACTTGTACAAGATAGCTTCAGGAGTGAGAAGACTCTTGCTTATAATACCCATTAACGTATCATACAATTGCATGACAAATTGAGGTTTGTCCTTGAAGATTATGTTCCATTCTACCCCCTTCCCTGTCTGCTTCGACCTAGACACCCATGGCCCCTGCCAGTGCCCGTGGTAGATACACCTCTTGATATAAGGTTCCTTGTTCATGTTGGAAGCGTAGTTGTAGGAACGCAAAAATTCAGTCCCATGTGTGCTATGCAAAAGCCAATCGTTACCTGGAAGGTAATAATACAATAAACGCGTTTGCCAAAAGATTGCAAATCACCTCCTATGTAAATGTCAGCGGGTCCTCCACACGCCCGAGGAAACCTGCACTGTTACGAATTCAATTTGAGTATTGGGCATCGATAGGAAGAGGCTACAAGGTTCGTGGTTCAACATCGGATCTCTGAAACTTACCTGGAAATACTCGATCATCAGGAACTCTTATTAATTTGATAGGTAGCACTAGAGCAAACTTGAGCAAGATATAGGTAATTTACAGTTATTGAAATATCTAACCAAATTTAGTGGCCAGATAAGCAGGTTTAAACTGTAGGTAGGGTTGTAGGGCTGAACTTGGAAAAGTTACCTCATAACAAGTTTCGGTGGATTAGATGGTTTATTTACATTCACAGTGCTTGTGTTGTTGTGAAAACTATATCTCAGTCAGTGAGATGAGATACTCAAAAATTTGAACTAATTCCATAAGGATATGATCAGCGTCTAGTGAGCCCTTGAGAAAAGGCTCATTTTCTTCATAATCAAAAACCAGGGGAACCCACTGACAGGCAACATAGCAGTCATGTGTCCCAGGACAAATTTGGGACAACCACAAATTCTGTTGTAAAATATGACAATATAATTAGCAAGTCATCAGATTTTCATGGGGAATCCTTGCATTCCAGGGTTTGAGGCAACAATGCAGAGCCTTAAGGACTACAAACAAGAGAAGACAACATCAAGTTTCTGGTGGTGTGTTTTATTTTGCCATTTCATCCCCCCCCCCACCCTCTCCATGGTCCCCTATGCTTTGTAGGATCGTCCCCCTTCCCCATCTCTCCAACTGCAGGACAAAATTGCATGGATTAGTTTCCGGCTACTGCAGCATCCTTTGGAGACTGGCCCTTGCCATCAGTGATGCTTGTATTGATGGATGTTGGAGCCTGGTATACCCTCTCCACACCCTCTCTATCAATCACCCTTCACCAACGTTTTGACAATGCAACTGCATACAATCCAGCACACAAAAATCACTGCAGGTTGATCTGCATCTAGAAGAAAAACATTCAATCCAACTAAATATATACTTTATGTAAAAAGTGGACCATGTGTGCACATGAGGCATTGCTCAAGGCTACTGTAATGTAGGTATTACAAGTATGCTAATATTAAATATAGGGTCCCTATAGTCATACTCGCATATTTTTCTTTATTGTATCTTCTTCAATGGCCTACTGGTACCCGATACATCCGGATAATAATCTTTTATGACCAGCGGAGTGTGGGAGGCTAGTTGCAGCCAGTTATAGTTGGAAGGCTTCTCACGCATACCGCTCAAGATAATAAATGAATGTTGACAACACTTGGGTACAGTAGGACTAACTAAGAAAGTCAACAAAGTTGAGGGATTCTCTGCATACTGCACTCAAGACGGACGTAGGTGATTGATGGGTAATGCAAATGTATCAGAATCTATCGTATCAACCAAATTATATGCAAAATTATTTTTAATATCAGCCAACTTCCGTTGGCTAATTTCTTGCTAATGGCTTGTCAGGTGTCCCCCGGTGAAGCATCGCCCAAACTTTGTCCAGGTGCACCACCCGGACCAAAAACAAGTACGAGCAGGGGGTGGTTATTTATCCTTCAAATAATATATTCTCATCCAGTCTCAAACAACCCTCTGTGCGCCAAATTATGGATTGCGATTTTAATCAAGAGTATTAATAAATATGAGCCCTCAAACAAGGATTCGTAAAAACAACACTGCACAGCAAACAATCGTATTGCATGAGAGAACTCGGATGCCTTCGCAGACAAACTGGAATTTGTATGCGTAATAGGAGCACCAATTCCATCATTGATTTCTCTGGTCTGTCTCTGATCATCCCTATTAGGTGTGAAGCTTTTCGGTCAATTAATGTTTGCTTTTCTTCTCCCGCCGCGCATCCTGCCATTCTCGGGATCGTGGGACTTCTTCCGTTACGAGGGAAGGAACGCTGACGTTAGGAACTTCGAGCTCTGCCGTGCACGACGTTGGAGAGCTCAATCGGTTTGTCATGGAAACTTGTTATGCCAAGCGAGCGGATCGCAAATTTGACTCTGATAACAGTTTTGGCAGGAAGGAATGTGAGAAAGAGACGTGTTTTTCACCTTGTTTCTAGCGTGGTGCAGTGAGCGGCAGGGAAGTGGCCATTAAACCTCCCTGCTCGTTAAAGGTGAAGATGCCAGGCAGTGAAACCCCAGATGGGTGTGTGTTTCAGTTTTACCACATTCAGAGAAAGGATGGGGAAACTACCGATACAATGCGAGAGAAAGTTCTTACTTAAGGATCAAACATTCAAATGTCCATGTAATTAAGCAGAACAATCTCCGCTTTGTTATATTTAGCAGAAGCTGAGTTATACCCAGAAGACAAATTGTCATTTCTAATTTTCTGTTGATGTTTGTCCCTCATTCAGAAAGTGGAAAATACTACAAAATTGTGGAAACCTGAATTTTTCTATAAAATTTTTTTTAAAGAAAAATAATTTTGCTTTCGGTTCTGGAGTGAAAAAATTGACCCTTTAGAATAAGGCAAGGCCTGCGATACCTAAACCAATACCCACAATGCGAGGGATACACCGCTAGACGGGTTGCCGGTACGTAGGTAATTAGATTTTGCGTGGGTATACCTATACATGTAATGTACGCTTAGGAATGATGCAGTCTACAAAGTTCTTTATTAATATTATTATTATTGCGTTACAGCATTTCATATAGTTTAATAAACGGGCCAATCATCTATGACCGTTTCAGACTCAATTATTAGGGTATGAAATGGAATGGGCCACGTGTCAATCATCCCGTTCTTCTTGCTTTCTCATCTAGGAGAGGGTATTCTCAGCGCCTCTATGCAATGCATGCGTAGTATATAGCCTGAATAAAAATAAAATGACATCCCTCTCTCCCGAGTTTTTACATGCTCCTAAAAAAAATTTGTGACGTGACTATATCTGAGCTGTCGTACGAAATGTCTCTAAAACAGGAGCATCACTTACAACTCTAATGAACACTATTCGGGCATTTAATTAAAGTTAGTGGCAACGTTTATTGAGTTGTTGATGTCATTTCTCGCCTTCAAATAAAGAGATGCCTGATTGCTTGGGGTTCATGTGGTCATCCGAACAACGAGTGAACAGGCTCAAGGGATGATAGTTTTGTCAGACGCCATGTCTACCAAAGATATAGTAAGGAATAAGGAGCATGCAAATTGTTCTTGTGCATGCAGCAGAGCTCTGCTAAACTGCCATTACAGGGAAAACTATATGATACACACTCAAAAAAATATCATATCGCTAACAAAAATGCAACAGCTTTATCCTATGTATTAAACACAGACATGATTCTAGTATGCGGTTCAATCTAATCAGCAATTTGGTTTCAGTTCAGCTCGAAATATGAAACTTACTTGGCAGTAGGCACTTCCACTGTCTTCAATTGTACCGGCCCGCCAGGCATCCCCACAACCGCGCTCCCTCCCTGAACACGGCACTCGACCTTGACTCCTACAATGCTTCTATAAAATCTATGGGCAGTCATTGAGGCCGACAGCGAAGCCTATGTTGGATCTTTTGTCAGAGGAAATGGGGGAAAAGAGGGTCGTGTTAGTGTATATCTGAGTGCAGTCTACGTGAAAAACATCAAAGAAGACATGGATACTAACTATACCATGTGGGGTGAATATCAATTATCTTTTTGCAGTCCACTCCTAGAGTACAACAAGAAGGGACCAGGACCTGGTTGATGCTATGTATAGATATATTATTCATGGGCTATGACATGAAAACTATATCCCCACTTTAGGGGGGTATGCTTTTGGCTTGGCCGTCTCCGATACTGGAAGATTCCCATTGAGCGCAAAAATTATAACAAACTCTTCTTGTGTGAGGAACAAACTTGGAACAACGTCTGCCATCGGTGAATGCCGATGTGTGTTTGAAGGTGGGCGGTCGCCATATGATGGGCGTTCGCCAATCTGAATCTTTTCTCAATTCTGAATGTGTTGGTCTTCAACTGAGTTTGGTAGGGATAGACTACAGTTACATTTGATTCCGATAACTTTAAAAGTGAAGGTTAGGGTCTAGTTGCAAAATATGCAATTTACAACCTGCCTATAAGGTTGTACGGTAGTTCCATCCAGTCAGGAGCAGGAATCCAAGTAACTCATCATCATGGTAACTCAACCTTAGATCTGTAGGAAAGGACCAAGTGATCCTACGAGTCTATGAACGATGAATGATGTAACAAGTTGATCGACACCAGTTGAAGAAGAACAAAAATCAGGGCCAAAATAGACAAAAATTAAACAGATAGATTAAGACAGACAAAACAGATGGATGACTAGGAGATAACAATAATTAAATTAACCAGCATAGCATATAAGCTGGTTTTGAACTCGGAAAACAAGGCCAATTGATCAGAAATATATTTGTAACATGACCTGGTGTTTGTCAATTTTACGCCTTAAACAGAGAGGAACCAAGTGGCATGGTCACTGGAGTCCTATATGACCGAGGTTCAGAAGGAATTTCTAGGACAAGGTCGATCCAAGTAATACCGGAGAGACAGTTATTTCATCTAGGCCCAAGTGGCCATGGTAGCTATATGGTGGTTGGTATAGCCTCAAAATAAGCTGCACAGAACAGTATGTAGCTATGATAGCACATGCTCAAAATTGAAAGGTAAAATCCATGTAGTTAACACCTGCCTAAAGCTAATGCATGCAGACATCTCAGGATGCAACGTGGGAGGCGATGTGTTAACAATTTTGTGAGTAGGTGTGCATTGCGACAAAAAAACACTGCTTCGCGAAACAACAGTTCCATCATGATCAAGTTTTGCAACCTGGAATTAGCAAAAGAAACGGGTCCAGACAGCAAAGTATCGTTAACAACTTGTTAGCGCATTTTCTGTAGTAGCACATGGCTTATTAATTTTGTGATTGCTGTATGCGATAATAAGTAATATCAGTACAAGGCGATCGCCCCCAGTGTTCGCCTGGTTGCCACAATCAGTGTTCACTTTTATGTAACCATGTCAAACAATTACAAGGTAAAGTATTCCATGTGTCGCTTAAAGTTTCGGTATTAGCATTTAAAAACAGCCTACTAATCAACGACCAATTCAAATCAAATTGGGATCCTGATAAGTGATAATGTCAACTAAAAGAGTAAAGTTTTGTGGAAAATGTGACTGAAATTGCTAAATTATGCAATTTTAGTCAATTTGACTGAAAGTTTCACGAAAATCTGCAAAACTTATGCATGAAATTATGCTTAATTAAAACGTTTTTTAACCGCACATCCAGTGACCCTGAATCCATGATAATAAATGGGAATCAATGGTCCTGTAAATCATCATTCATATACCACCAGGTCATGAAGAACCCAAGCAAATTGAAGAAGATTTCGCAGAAAGTATGCAAATGAGGTATGTTGTAAGACTGCATTGACCAATGAATTCTTTGAACTAAAAAGTTTCGGGCCAGAAGGTAGACTATATTCATCAAGTTTCGTGTGAAAAGTCTGAAAACTTCGCAATTTCGCATAAATTATGCAAGTTCATTATATATCCCGAATCTATGTGCCAAACCCAGCCACCATAGCACCTACCGTTCATCCGTAATAAAATAGGCTTATTTACCTTACTTAATTAGCGATTTGGTCCCAAAAATTCAATAAGATCGTGTTCACCAAGCCCGATGCTACCCTGAAAAATGTTGTCGCAACAATTGCATTTACGTTCGAAAGATATCTGCTAACGAGAAGTGTGACACAACCACACACACATACACACACAGGCCACTGACCACTAGTCTCCTCCTTAATTTCATTCTGGCGAGACAAAAACGGAAGAAAACCTGCGCAAAACAGAAATGTGTTTTAGTACATGTGCACCTGTGCATTGACTAAGCTAGAAAAATAGATCAGAAATGTGACACGCTCCGTGCCTTACCTGTCGGGGGACATATTATTATCCTGATGAAATAGACATGGCAACTTTCTAATCCATGACCAGTGATACTCCAGTTTCAATCATAATGACAATTTATCACTGGTTTTTTTTTTTTTTTCAAAATTCGTAATAACAGTCTGGAGCTGCAATTGGCATGAAGTGGGTTTGCAACGTTAGCTTGCTGGGCCCAATGATTGTTAATATCATGGATTAGAAAACGGGGGGCGGGAGGGGGCTGGGGAGAACGGAGAAACGAGGGGATTTGCTCTTGTTAACCTGCACATGAGAAGAAACTCAGCCGCCTACACGGTGGTGTGATATATTCTACTCTATGTCATGTGATCGAAATTCATAACATCCTGGAGGACAACTGCAGGCTTGGATACAACAGAGGTTATATCGTGGAGAATGGAAAAAACTGTTGGTATCTCTGGTCCAAACCCCATTTTCAATACAATGTTCCTATCAGGAATTATTGGCCTTCAAAGTTCAAAGGCCATAGCAGAGAAATTGGAGAGAATTCCAAATGACGACAATAGTGCAAACATCACACTTGACACTTGGACAACTCCGGAAGTATGTCCTGTGTTTCATTGTTTCATTTTGTGAATGAGTCAACATTTAACAGAAGTTCTGTTTTCTTTCTCTCACCAAAATGACCATCAACACCTACCGACCCACTACAGCAATCCTGTAGACATGAACCAAATAATTTTTGAAGTGAAAATAATGTGTGAATTTCAATGGAAATTTTTTTTTTTTGCAGGGTTGTGCAAGTATGACATCATTTCATGATGGGGAGGCTTTTCAATCTTGCGTTTATTGAACATGCGAAAAACTCCAAAGGACTGTAAACTTAGTAACGGAAGTCGTAGAAACTTCGGGTTTTTGGGACTGCATTCAGTTCTCAGTTTAATATATTAGCTTTTATCTTTATAATCATCCTGGAGGTGTCCTTTAACTGCTCATACTGATGTCCCCTGAGTGACCCAACTTACTCTCAAAGTATTGTATTAAAAAAGTTTGAGGTTACACATGAGTTATACAATCTCGACTTTCATTGATTGACCTCTTTTTACACAAGATTTCCCCAGGACTGAAGTGGGAAAATCCTAAGTCTTATGTCCCATCGCATTCTTTAGTTGCCTGACAATCCACCACAGCCAAAAAATGGCATATACCTATGTAAATTAAGACTAAATTAAATTACATGATTATACTTAGGTTAGGGCCCAATTAACCCAGCCCTTAAGCTAAACTGCCATCTCGTAGTTTAGCTGAATGAAGCTTTGACCAAAAAGTTACAAAAATTCTGTCAATTACTGCCGAATTATGACTTGGAACCAAATATTTGTTCAGGTTGAGGTCACGTTCTAAACTCTGAGTTACAATCTTTTCAATCGTGATTGCTACAAGACACAAGGATAGCCCACTAATGAGCTAATGTTTGACGAGACGCCCATACGACATACCCAACAATAATTTTGCGTATGCGATTGTCCTTCTCTCCCCCCTGAACTTCGCTCGGTGAGACACGAAACATATGCAGCCCGAAAAACTGGCAACCCAGAGATAATTAACACGGTCACAGGCATACGCATAAAGCCTGCAACTCAACATCCAAAGTGTATCCTTGACTTAACAGAAGACGCCTGTTGCCCCAGCTGGCACACACATGTACATTACATAGAAGAGCAAATGTTTATAATACAGTGGATACTATACATTACACAGTTTCCGATATTACTTATAACCATGGTCATGTAAATATGAGTGACTATTTTACCACTTTCTGTCAATTACATTATGACAGAGTCCTTAAAACCCACCCCCCCAACTTCCCATCCAGCCGATTTATTTATTTCACTTCTTAGAAGAGGCACCATCAGCTAAGCAAAATGGGTCCATACACAAAGTCCAGGAAAATGTGTACTTTCGGAAATCTTGAACCAACAAACTACTGATGAGTTCCTAATAAACCTTACAAAATCATGCACAAAATATTAAAGAACAATCTCTTGCTTTCTAAGTGAATATACGCCGTGTTTTTTTGGGGGCTATTACTAGGCGCAAATGCGCTTTACTGTGTAAGTTCTCTGGCGGCTTGTGCATCCGTTCCCCCCTGTGATGTCATAATAAATTCCGCGATTCTCTCAAAGTTAATTGAACTATCTCAACAAGGCCAAGATGCTAGCACCTCCAAATTTGGGGGGTGGGTTGTATGTCCTCTTTCACCTTTGGTGGCGAGTTCAAAGCAATTCGTACATACCCTGGCCTTTAAAGTCTTTGTAGTCTAATCTATCTTGATTCAACCAGATACATATCCGCCTGGTTGCGCCACCGGCTGCCACACACGGTACTGTACTTACACTGGAAGCAATATAATTTGGTGGCTACTATACACAGTACTATCAGTATTCATATAAACGTGTACACTCAACTATTACCCTTTCAATCATACTAAGATCATACATACTTCTGAAGATGTAGATTTCCATTTCATCTGTTTGGTTCAGATCCACTCTGCCAAATCTGTGCCAGATGAATATATTCCCCACTCCGAGGATGAATATGAATTTTAGCTTCCATCATTTTCTGCCAGAGAATTAGCATGGTGCAACTCCCCCAACACTTAATCTTATTGAGCCGAAACTCGGCATGCAAATCTGCCATCGTGGAATCTCGAATGGGTTCCAAAGTGAGTGCCGTCACATAACTGGGGCATTAATTTGTATATTTCGCAATTTTCTAAAAAAATAAACAAAAAACATTAAGATTGATTTCAACGAACTTGGTTCACTGGCGTACCCAGATTTTTCTTATAGGGGGGGCCAGCATTTGTTACGCCATCCTGGTGGAGGGGTCAAAGGGATGGGGTGTCCCCCACCCCAAAAGCTTTTTTGCCGTCACTAAAACTCAGAATGCAAAATGGTGCAATTAATTTTAACCAATTAGCTCTCCTTGAGGCCAAGCCCCAGACTACCGAATACCTATGACTTTTGAACACTAGAAGTAGGCCTAGCTAGTACCATATTGCTCAGTTCCTAATTGTGACCGGAATACACAAGACTCAATAGCAATGCTCAAATGCGGCTATGGACTTCTTCGCCTTGTATCACCTAGAATAGACCTTTTGGTAATCATTGAGTTTTTGAACTCATTAACAAATTTAGTTTGACCCTAATATCCCAAACAACCCATCACACCTTTAACTTTACAATTTTAGCGAGTAAACGCCCACCGTGTATACCCCGCTTTTGAGCACTCATTGGAAAGAAGTATCTAACACCCCCTAAAGACCTCCATTTTGGTCAGAAGCTCGATAGCCTTCCCCCATGACAAATCTGACTAACAGCTGTTGTTTTGTTTTGCTGAAATTCCAATGGCAAGTTATTTGCCAATGACTAACCTATACTAATGCCTGTTGACACTAGAAGTAGGGCCACAACCATATTTGCCTCAGTCCTGATTGGACTGAGTTACGATTGTCACATAAGCATACAATTCTCAAATTCGGCTATGGACTCTTTGCCTTGTATTCCACCTAAAATAGGAACATTTTGTATTATTATGGACGTTTTGAACTCCTTAACAATGTATTTGACCCATGATCCCAACAACCTAACAACTTTTAATGAATATCAAAGGGTTAAATCACATATCTCTATGAATACCCAACTGCACTGATTTTCCATGGATAATATCGATAAGAAGGTACCTTGAGATCCATATAGCCTGATAATTCAAATCCATACAAAAACTGACTGACATGTGTGTATGATTGAGGGCAAGGTCACATGGATCCCCGGCAGGATCACATGGCGCACTAATTAATTATTATATATCATAAATTATATCCCCACTTTGGGGATATTATGGTTTTTGCCTTTGTCGTGTGCCGCACGCATCGCCCCGGCATCCGCCGCCGAAGATTGTCCGCGTTAGTGCGATAACTCTCCACCTTTACTCGAGTTAGACTGACACTTTGTACACGGGTTGCCCCATGGAGATCTCGATGCTTTCGTACACTGTATTACCGAAGTCTGCTGCCCTCTGCTTTGGTGATTTTAGCAAATTTCAAGTTTTGTCCGATCTACACGAAACTGGTACTCAGGGGGATGACAATTGGTCCCGAAAAACATGGTCGCATTTTCAAGGTCATTCGAGGTCAAATTTGTGTGATTTTTGCGATTTTTGCAACATGTCGGATTTTGCAAAACTGTTATTAGGGGAAACAGTTGGTCCCGAAAAACATAGCGGCATTTTTCAAGGTTATCCCGAGGTACAAATTGCGTATTTTCACGCCTAAAAGGTCATTAAGGGGGGCACTAGGGGTCACAAATTTAGTTTGGTTACTTTTTCGGCATAGCAATGGGCGAGCTAATCAGAATGCAAAAATGCCTACCTAGGAGTGGAGTGTATCACATGGAGAGTTACAATTTTCATGGAAACTGTCGTGTCATTGAGGTCATTCAAGGTTTTCAAAGGAGAAGGGTCAAAAACTGTTTTCGGCCTGAATTGGAGAAGTGAATAGCTGTGAAGGCTGGAAGGTTCACCATTGTGATATAAGTGTTGACTGCATGTGTGGGACCTCTGACCTCAATTTGACCTCTGTCAGGGGGTCATGGGGTTTTTCTTAACTAGGGAGTCTTGAATAAATGGGTTATGTAAGGAGTGACGGGCAAAAAAAATAGAAACTGCGTTATTTTGGATATGTGAAGACGTTTGGTGCTTTATGGAGGCGACCAACTCCCGCTTCGATCGGTTACTTTGGTAGTTACAAGGGTTCAAAGTGTAATTTAATAGCTTTCGCAAGAACATTAGGCGTGTTCATTGAATGAAAGCTTTAGGAGTGGAGGATCACATGGATAGTAACAATTTGATAAAACCGCCATGTTATTGAAGGTCATCCAAAGGTCACGTAGGGGCAAAAAATGATTTTAGTACTTTTTGGCAATAGCAATGGGCAGGTTCATCAGAATGCAAATGTCCTAGGAGTGATTACACAGGAGATTACAATTTTATAACAAGAGTGCCAATGGCACAGTAGCTCACCGTGTACTTGATATCAGTAGGCCTACTAGCATTTTTCTATCAGTGAATAAATGTGATGAAGGATTGAAATGTGTAGATGATAAATTTACATGCTATAACAAATTTGAAAAGAGCAGAGTTGAGTAGTGAGCTAGTTCCAATAGTGACTATCCAGGTTTATATAACCCACTATCAACACAATGCAACAACACTGCAGAAAAAAGATACATTTTTGCATGATTTTATGAATGGACCCTAGAGTCCACACTGGCCAAACATTAAAAAACACCCCAAATAGCCCATGATTACACTAGGACCACTGCCTCAAGTTTAAAGAAAATCAACTGAAGCTGTAGAGGAGAGCATTTCGAGCACATTGGTGTAATTTCCTAAAATTGGCCTAGGGCAAATGGCCCTTGACCCAAATGCAATGAACCACCCCGAAGGTAGGCTATTAGAAGCAGCATTATACGGGAACATCAGTATGTGTGCCACCAAAATTTGTAGGAGACGGCCCCCCATTTTGGTGATTTCACATGATGGCCCTAAGGGCCCAGGTGGAACCTTGGACAAAAATTCCTGAACACCTGAAGGTTTTATTAGGCCATCACGGGACGGGACCTCAGCACTGTGCCACCAAAATTGTGGGGGGAGGAGCATATGCAGATTCCACGATGATGGGCATAGGGCCCCACTGGGCCCTTAGCCAAATTTCCCGAACACACCCGATGCCCACTACCCAAGGACCATAACATGCACTTTAGAAGCAAATCATTTGAAGCTTGTAAGATGAGACACGTTTCAGCACCATTGTGTGAATTTCATAAAATAGGCCCTAGGGCCTTAGTGGAACCTTGACAAAATTCCTGAACACCCCGAAGGCACGGCTATTAGACCATCATTATGATCGAACATCAGCAATGTCATCGAAATTTGTAGGAGGAGAAGCAGTTTGCATGATTCACATGATGGGCCCTAGGGCCCAAGTGGATTTGGACCGAGATTTCTGAACACCCCGAAGTATGGCTATTAGACATCATTATGACGACATCAGATCTGTGCATCAAAATTCGTAGGAGGAGAAGCATTTGTGTGATTTCACATAATGGGCCCCTAGCCCAAGTGGGACCTTGAACCAAAATTTCCTGAACACCCGAGGTACGCTATTAGACCATCATATGACGGAACATCAGCACTGTGCATCAAATTTTAGAACATTTTGCGTGATTTCACATTATGGGCCCTAGGGCCCACAATGGGCCTGGGGCCCAAAATTCACGAAAACCCAGATATGCCCCTCACTTGGCCATCATTGTGGACCAAGTTTCAACCATGATCCATAGCACTGTAGGGGAGTAGCAATTTGAATCAATGGTGACAGACAGATCGATCGATCGATCGATCGATACCAAGGACAGACAGATAGATAGATAGATAGATAGATAGGATAGATAGATAGATACGATAAGATAGATAGAGATAGACATGCGGATCACATAGCTCAACCAGCACATGCTGGGGTGAGCAAAAAACCTGCATGTCATTAAAGGTCATTAAGGTCACTTAGCTCAAAAACTGTTTTCTGCCATAATCGTAGAATTGATATCTGGAAGGCTGGAAGGTTCACCATTGTGATATAATTGGTTGACCCTGCATTTGTGTTGACCTCTGACCTCATTTGACGTCTGTCGTGTGGTAGGTGGTTAAAGGTTGAGTCCTTGCATAAATGTGCTTATGTAGGAGTTCCAGGCCACAACAATATAACTGGTTATTTTTGTATATGTGATGACCTTTGTTGTGGCTTTTATGGAGAAGACCAACTCCCGTCCCGCTTCGTCGGCGCATACTTTGGTAGTTACATGGTTACTTTAATAGCTTAATAGTTTAATTTATAGCTTTTTAGTCTTTGTTCTCAATAACATTAGGCGTGTTCATTGGATGCAAGATGCTTCTAGGAGTGATGCTCACATGGGGAATAACAATTTTTATAAGAGCCGCCATGTCATTGAAGGTCATAAAAGGTCACATAGGGGTCAAAACTATTTTAATAGTTTTTTGTCAATAGCACTAGGCATGTTATCAGAAATGCAAAAGCTCTTAGGATTGGATTATCACATGGGAGTGTCAATTTTCATAAAACCTGCCATGTCATTAAGGGCATTCAGGTCACTTAGGGTCCAAAACTGTTTTCTGGCCGGCTATAATCGGAAATTGGATATCTGTGAAGGCTGGAAGTCACCAGTGTGTATACCTGGTTATTGGCAAAAGTGGGGATATACAAGTTGGCGGTCTAGCCGCCGGCAGGCGGTGTCTAGTTATTACACCGATGCACAAAAAGCGCAAAATCCCTAAAGTTCAAATGCCTTTGAAACAAAAACACAAACAAATTAATAAAAACATGTAGCTGTCTTGTAGAATAGGGTCGTTCATGTTTGACTTGAATCCACTAAAGAAGTAAATATCACGCACCTCCGGAGGAAGATCATTCCGAAGCGGTGGAGCAGGGTATCCTGGAAGCTGTATCTCCACCTCATTGCTATCTGATGGTCTCGATTCACAAGGGTGGACTTGGAGGAAGACACGGTAGTGCACGGCGAGGACATATCAATAAGCTCCTGAGGTAGCCTGGATGAATCCAAGTCATTCAGGACACTAGAAACGTACTCAGATCCGAAAGGTTATGCGCCGTCTCGTCAGGAATTCGTCACCTCATTTGCATTCTTAGTTATGCCATGATTTGCGACCCTTGAGTGACCTTTCCTGAACTCGGATACATCACCTTCATTATGCAAAATATTCTCCTCCATGATTGTGTCACTGTGTCAAAAATATCAAATTTGTACGGAAATTGTTGTGAAGAGAAAAACAAACTTTCTGCTATTTTAGCCCATAAAGTTGATCTTTCATGAGCATATAGTTTGATGAAATTTTCCTCTCGAGATGTGCTCTGTCCTAAAACGCCTCATGTTTCAAAGCACACACTATAATCTAATCAACCAGAGAGGTACAAAACCACTTGCACGCTGAGAGCCGAATGTTTACTCCAATGAAGTTGTTGTTCTGCATGTAACACACAGAACTCATATGCACATCAAGCCCTTCTTGTTCTTTGCTCTATATCCTCTGAAGTGACACCCTTTGACCTGTTCATCAGTGTAATTTTGACCCTGTGATTAAAAAACACCATCCCCAATCTCCATGAACGACAATAACCTATGTTCATAATATCCCCCACTTCGGGGATATTATGGTTTTGGCTTCGCCGTCTCCGCGCCGCATCCGTGTCCGCCGCTTTCTTGTTAAAGATGGCAATAACTCTCCAACACTTTGTCCATTTGAAGCGAAACTTGGCACATGGTCCGCCCAGTAAATCCGGATTAGTTTGACAAGTGGGCGTCGCCCACCATAAACGGTTCCTCATAAATTTGCATAATTTTCCACGATTGGAAGATTTCCCGTTAGCGCAATAACTCTTGAACGCTTTATCCGATTGATCGTAAACTTGGGTACCCTTGTCCGCCCTATAAAATCTCGGATGAGTTCGGGAACGTGGTGCATTCGCGCAAGGCTGGGGGCCGCTGATTTGCATAATTCTCGGCGAATTTTCAAGTTAGTCGGTTTTTTGAACGAAACTCGGTGGGTAGGACATAATTGCTCCCGAAAAATGTGGATGGGGGTCTTTTCAAGGTCATCATAGGTGCAAATTTGCGAAATTTATAGGATTTAACACAAAACTGGTTTTTCACATTTGAGCGAAACTTGGTGGGAACGAACATAGTTTTGAATCCGAAAATGTGGAAGCCTTTCATGGTCATCGAGTCAAACCTTGGCGAAATTCATGCGATTATCCAAACTTTGTCAGATTGAACGAAACTTGGTGGATGGGGTCTACAGTTGTCCTTCACAAAGTAGAGAGTCATTTCAAGTCCATCGTGTGTCAAATTTGCATATTCATATGCCTTACACCCATGGATTACAACAAAACATTGGTGGATGAAGTTGATCTTGGTTTCTGGGGGTATTCATGGGGTGTTTAGATACTTCTTCCAATATTGCGCAAAAGTGGGGATATCGCACGTGGCGGTTTACCCGCCTACACATGTCTAATTTATCCTTGGATTAAAGATCAGGTGAAAAACAAAGGTCACACTGGGTTAAATCAGATTGGAGCAATCTTGACTGAATCTCGAGCATTCTGGCAGCATGTTCAGGCAGATTATGATTATACTTCGACCTCTACGACCTCAGATGAACTTGACTGACCCTTATAACATGTTTACAGTCTATTTCACAATTTTCCAGATTTTTAACTGAGAATGACCTCCACCATACCGCAAAGTGTTTTTCACCTCCCCATGAAAAAGCGACACACACCAAAATAAAAAAGAGGTCTCATGGCTCATCATCGACTCCACGTATCAAGCAATGTAGCTCTTCATCATTCCAGGTAGGGGTTTTTTAAAAAATTAATCCTGTTTTTATCCAAAATTTACAGAAATATCAACTGTTCACAATTTTTCGCAATGTTCACCAGTGAGAGTGAACCCTTAATCTACACCCATAATCTATCGGCTTTTCATACTTGTTATAGGAGAAGCTGCATAAACGCTAATCCAGCTTGAACTTGACAGACCAAGAATTCGCTCCCGCGGTCGTAGCCCTTTCCGTCGGCGAAAAAATTGGAGAGGTGTCAGGGAGGGCAAAGGAGGAAAAATTCAGCGAATTGCGAGAAAAAAAAAAATGGAAAATGAAAACATGAAAATGAAGTTTTGTTTGGTGTATATACAGGTAGGGTTAGGTGCACTATGGCGAATGATACTGCTGACTGTATCGGGGAATCGGACCCCCGTCAGGGAACTCTGGCCCCCTCGTCGAGGAAATCCTGGCGCCGTCCCCTGCCCTGTCCGTGAAGCTCGATATTTATGGTGTTGAATGCTGATATCATAACAACGACTGAGTTTTGTGTAGGGGACCTAGTGGACTAGTTGTGAGTCAATTCCAGCCTAGACAAACCTGACCGGCTACGTTCAGCATAGCCTAATCCTGAGGTTAGGGTCTAATCAGAAACTTTAGAAAATTTAACACTCCAATGAACATGTCTGGATTGGATAGCCTACATACTCAACACAGACCCCATTGTTGCACATGAAGCTGCAGTGGCCCACAATTTTCTCTAACATCAGGCCTAGGCCTCGGTTAATTCTGGGGTCGCATTTAAATTGTGTGCCGCCCAGAATGGCTGAAGGGAGGCACGCACAGAACTGTTTCCCTTGTTCACAGTGCCAAGAATCAAGATTATTGCGTATTAACTAGCCTAGTATCAATTTTATTAATAATTTTATAACTACACCTAGGGCCTAGTATCACAAGGTTAGGAGGGTCAGCCGGTCCGTGCACGATTTCTAAATTTGTTTGTTCATTCTTGTTAACATAGTACACAGAACACTGCAGTGAGGTAGCAAGAACGGTAGGTAGAGTGCCCTCCTGCAATGCCAAAGGTCCCTGGTTCAAACCGCGTTGTCGTACAAATACCAACTTTTTTCCAATTCCACCGCCCATTTCCACCCCGCTCCTTTCTCCTGTAAGAAATTGGGTGCAACGAGTAGATGCTGCACCACGTCCGTCGGAGGGGTTATTGAATGGCGGTACCAGACAGGAATTCTCACACCCCTGGCCTCTTTAAAAATGTCTTGACACTATTCAGGAAGAGAGGTGAGTCTTACCGCGGTGTTCATGGCCACGATCACACTGAGATTCATGGGGAAATGTATAAGCTATTAGAGGCCTAGGCCTAAGGGCTAGGCTATATGTGGTGAGAGATGTCCTTAATTGGAATGTATCACCAAATAAGAGAAGAATACTGACCACTATTAAATATTTGGTATCATGCCGAATGGCAATGAGACTGAAATAATTAGTATTTATGATGCCGCCTCACCTAAGCATCTGTAAGTAACCTCACCACTGACCAGGTCTGTAACGTTACAGCAGTTAGCATAGCATTAGCACTATCACAGTAGCAAGTAGGCTTAGCCCCTACTCTGTATATAGTGACCGATCGTGAGTCGATCACGAATCGTGAGTCGAACAGCGTCGGCCTTTTTGTAGTGGCAAAACGCGCCGCATATCGTACTGCGTGTGAATATCACCTCACCTGATTCAAAAACGTCCGCTGACAGTATGATTAGTAATTAAGACGTATCAAAACAATTTATCATTACATTGTCCCTATTTCGGGAGAACAAATTTATACCCTTGTAGGATTTTTGTGCTTCATAAGTGGCTGAATCCCCCCTGCCAAGAAATTCTCCCGAAAAGAACAAGAAATATGTTTCTTCATGTTTCCATTTCCCATGAATATTTGACAAGAATGTTTTTATTAGTTGTGAATTGCGTTATACAGAGTTTCGATCAATGTTTGGCAATGCCCGAGTAAGAAGTAATTTCTGCATGGTGACTCGACTCACGACGAATGCTGATCCTTTGTTGAATTCGCTGCCATCATTTTTGAACCTCTTTTTTGCCTCGTCGAACATTTATGCCACTGAGACGAAAATTTATTCAAAAGGTGAAGACAACTATATGAAGGGATACTTCTTGTTAGTTTCTTTGTCATTTCTGCAATTTGTTTTTCCGTTTGCTTTTGTGTATCCATATGTCCCCTTAGGTGATTCGACTCACGATTGTACTATGTATAGGCGCTAGGCGACTCTGTATCGTGTATTCGTACAATCATAAGACCCCATTCAATTTTGATAACATAATTACCCGGGTCACTCTGTGCATATGAAGATGTGATAAGGCGAGTAAAACCATGAAATCCACAACAGTAGTTGTAAAATAAGCCTCCATTCTGGAATCGGAATTCCCCAGACAAAAAGAGGCAAATTCTGCTCCTATTTTGGCCTGTGAAATAATCCCTTGGCTTGTGCTTAGTCGAGGGTTGGCCAATAGCCAATGAAACGAATTGGATTTCGACAAAACTAACGTCTCGATCGACATTTCTTGTAAGCAGTTGCGGTGCTCGCGTTCCCCGAATGTCACTCGCAGTAGTCCCCTGGTAGTGGTGTGTGGTAACGGCCAATTCGGCACCCTCCTATAGACACAGGGACTGGGGAGGGGAAGGCGAAGAGGGGGGGGGGGGGAACGGGATGGGGGAGTGGGGGGGGGGAATGGATAGTATAGATATAGGTTTATATAACTATATACTACATGGAATCTCCCATCCCCCTCGTGTTTTGTGGAATGGCTCTCGCACACCTTTGAGGGTGGCTGACGCCCTTTGAATCCTTCAGTGACGAAGAGAAATAAAGGGGGGGGGGGGGGGAGATAAGGGTGCGAAAAGGGGAATAAAAGGAAATGGGGAAAAGAGTAATGACAATACAAAAAAGGGAATAGGGGTAAAAAGGGAAGGTATCAAGGGAAAAAAGGGAAATAAAAGGGAAATGAAAGGGGAACAAAAGGAAATAACGAGGGAAAAAATCCTATCCAGAACTTTGAAATTAACTTCATGCTCACCAATTCATACTAATCGAGCCTCCCATTGTATTGGTTCTTCATCCAACAAGAACGCAACTCTGCGAGTGAGCCCGTGTTTTGGGGCTCATTAGAGGGGGTGGGGGGGGGGACGGTTAGAGGGTAGCGAGGATTGACATAAGCTTGACGGTAGGAAACCAACGGCCTTTTTTATGACGACTGAATTAACTGAGATGACTTGACCAGGGCGCGGGGTTCCAGAGGGGAGATAACCCTCGTGAATTTGTTTTGGCATTAGTACTGGTGGCCTCAGATAAGGCCTAACCATTTGGTACCATAAGCGGCCTAAATCAAGACCGCTACCCACCCCCCGTTCTGGAAAAAGCTGTATCACCTCAGTTTTAGGTTAACTTCTCGGTGTTTTCAGGGAGAGTTCGATGTAATCTGGTGCAATGTAATCACATCTAAACATTTGAGATATTCCAAACCCCGTTTTTGGAAAGTTCCTGGAATTTCACTCTCATTTTAGGCTGGATCAATGCGAATTGGTGCTTATAGTGGACATAATTGTTATGGACTATCTTGAATGTGACAATAAATATACCAGTTTCATATGTCTTTCGCAACTGGGGCCGAGCAAGCGTCCCCACCCTCGAAACTGCTTCAAAGATGCTGTCCCTACCGTGCAGCCCGTGGCGTACTGCCAGAGGGGTTGTGTCAACCCCCAGTTTCACATAGCTGTTGTCTATCAAATATTGCAAGAGCCCTGTTTTGGGGGCTAATTAACATGCAGTAATTCGCCAACTGAGGGGGTTGTGGTGCTATATCAATGACCAAGCATCTCTCTCCTCGGCACACTCGAAGCGCAAATGAAAGGTAATGTATTAATGACTAATAATCGGTGGTTTGCCAAACAAGTTATGTTCTTTATCAGAACGACCTAAGTATATACTAAATAGGAATATCCCCCTCTACTTGTATCGTGGAATGTGGCTTCTCGCACGGCGCCATTTGGCTGACGCCCTTGGTGACCGTCATTGACGAATAGAAATAAAGGGGGGAAAAGGGGGGAAAAGGGAAATAAAAAGGAACAGGGGGGAAAAAGAGGTAATCCAAAATGACAACCTAGGGGCATAAGTGGGGAAAAAAGGAAGTAGAAGGGAAAAAAGGGAAATGAAAGGGAAATAAAAGGGGAAGAGGGGGGGAAGGGAAATTAAAAAGGGGAAAGTTGGGAATGAATTAAAAGGGGAATAAAAGCAAAAAAGGGAATAAAGGAAGGAAGGGGAAAAAAGGAAATAAGAGGAAAAAATCCTAATCCAGACTTTGAAATTAACTTTATGCGCCCAATTCATTACTAGATTCAAAGCCTACCATTGTAGGTCTTATTCATCCAACAAGACGCCAACTTGCGTAGTGAGAAGTGTTGGGGCTAATGAAGAGGAGGGGGGGACGTATAGTTAGAGGGTAGCGAGGAGTGACATAGCGACGTTAGGAAACCAAACGGCCTTTTTTAATGGACGACTGAAGTGAACAGAGATGACTGAACCAGGGTGGGGTTCCAGAGGTGAGAATAAACCCTCGGGAATTTGTTTGCATTACTGGTGGCCTCAGATAGGCCTACAATTTGGTACCATATAGCATGCCTAAATCAAGACCGACCAACCCCGTTCTGGGACAAAGGTTGTATTTCACCTAGTTTTAGGGTTAACTTCCGGGTGTTTTCAGGGAGAGTTCGATGTAATCTGGTGCAATGTAATCACCCTAACAATTTGAGAATATTCCCATTCCCCCCGTTTTTGGAATTTCCTGGAATTTTCTCCTTATTTTAAGCTGGATAGATGCGAATTGTGCTTATAGTGGACAATATTGTATGACATTCTTTGATGTGGATAAATATACCCAGTGTCATATGTCTGTCGCAACTGGGGTCCGTGAGCAACGTGCCCACCCTCGAAACTGCTTCAGGCTGTCCATACCGGTGCACCGTGGCGTTCAAGAGGGATTGTGGGTCAGAACCCCCATTTCACAGCTGTTGTCTATCGAATTTTGCAGCAGCAAGTGGTTTTGGGGCTAATCAACTGCATTTATTCGCCAACTGGGGGGGGGGGGGGTGTGGCTATATAAATGACAAAGCTCCTAAATCTTCTCGCACAACTCTAATGCGCAAAATGACGTAATGTATTAATGAACTAATATCGGTGTTTTGCCAAACACGGTATGTGTATAAGACGAACCTCATTATACATACTAAATAGGAATATCCCCCCCGCACATTTGTTTGTGGATGCTCCCTCGCACACCTTTGGCTGACGCCCTTTGAACCGTCAGTGACGAAAGAGAAATAAAGGGGGGAAAGGGGGGGGGAAAAAGGGAATAAAAAGGAAAAGGGGTTCACAAGTTCATTCAAAAATGAAAACAAGTGGAATCAATTTTGACAAAAGGACGAGAATGTAAAAACGGGCAACTAACTGGAAATGAAAGTGGGAATATTGGGAGGAGAAATACACTGGGAAAAAGGGGGGACCTGGAATTACCCATTTGTCCATACCAGCAAAAAAGTTTAAATACAACTGGAAATGAAAAAAGGGGGAACAGGAAATAAGAGGGAAAAAAATCCTAATCCAGACTTTGAAATTAACTTTATGCGCCCAATTCATTACTAGATTCAAAGCCTCCCATGTTTGGGTTCTTCATCCACCAAGAACGAGCACCTCTGCGTAGTGATTCCTTGCCTTCACATAGTACATGTAGGCCTGTCCATACCTTTTTGATCTTATTGGTACCAACCCCCAGTGGGAATTGGATGTCCAACCAACGATTTTGCACTTGGTAATACGTGAGCATCAGGTGAATCCTGGATTCTGGTGACATCTTTCGCAGTAGCTGTTCTTTTTTGTTATTTGCATTTAGATCCGACTTGCCTGTTGCCTTTCTGGAAGGCAATATTTGTTTTGTGACAGTAATGAAACAGATATACATACAAATTGATATAGCGCCTAATCCATAAGAATTCCAATCTTGGATAGTTTTTCTTGTTTTTCTATCACCGGACGAATCTGGTCATCAACAAATAGTTTTAGCACGCCGAGTCACCAGGTAAAAAATCAAATAATGTCAAAATGTCAAATGAAGGTCACGACAGCACAGTTTTCGCCCAGACAACAAAACTTCCCATTACGACTCGGCCTAATACGCTTCATCATTGCCAATATGTCCAGTCAAAATTTGTCTACATATTTTAATGCTTTAGGCAATCTCGACCTTTCTGAAGAGATCCATAACAGAAGATAGCTCGAAACTATCATGGGTATTTACGCAGTTGCATTCAACCCCTACAAACAGAGGGTGTGCTGTGTTACCGGGTTTCGTCGAAATTAGAAATCAGCTCATACCATTCACATGGTAGCGCATTCCTGGTTGTAATAACCATCTGCCCACCCTAGTTCGCTGAAAAATCCCTTGATCCACAACCATTTCGATCTTGGCAGAAATGGCCTTTGTATACTCGCTTGACGAAAGGCACATTCAAAATGTTCATTTGACCTCTGGTGACCTTTGAAATGCCCCAACCTGTTGTTCAAGAAGCCAGCTTAGGTTTTCACATTTCCAAGTTTCGTTCCAATCTTACAAAGTTTGAAAAATTCTCAAATAAACGCAAACGACCTGAAATTAACCGGTCATGTTTTTCGGGACCATCTTTTGTCCCACCCACAAGTTTCATGTAATTCGGCCTAACGCTTGCATTTACGAAAAAGAACACAACTTGAGACCTGCGATTACCTGGAATCACCATCATGTTTTTCTGAACCATATTTGGTCCCCACCCACCAAGTTTCATGTAATCAAGAACCACTTTGATTTTTCTTTTGAAAGCTGCAGAATAGAGGCCGCATACATGCAGTGACGATCACTTTCGAACTCATCCGAGATTTCAGACGGACATGTGTGCCATTTTCAGATCGATCGGATAAAGCGTTTAAGAGTTATTATTGCGACTACAGCCTGACGTTTCCGGCGGCGGCCGGTGCGGAGACGGGCTACACCCCCAAAACCATATTATCCCGAACACTCAAAAGTGTTGAGGAGATATAATTACCCCGTCTCGGTCTCAGGGACTCTCGAAGAGGAGGGGCGAGATTCCCCGGTGTTTCTCTAATTTCCACACCCAAAACTGGAGCCTTATACTAAGTCTGATGGAGCACCTCCGGGTGGAAGCATAACACGAGGCGTATAAGTACTGCCCCTCGGGTCGCTTCGCATATGACCACAAATGAGAGCATTGTCTGCGGGAAGTCAAGTAAGAATTCAGGTCTGTCAAGGCAACGAAATATAGCGTGGCGAATAGAGAAGTGAGAGTTAACATCCTTCTTAAAGGAGAGCAACTCATCGTTGATTCTGATCCGGTTACCTGCGCAACAATTAGCAGGGAGGTATGTCCCTACATTTGAACGTTTAAAGTTTTGCTTTCTAACGAGATCTGTGTTTTTGACCAGATGAAGTAAAATATCGATTTTCAAATGTAGAAAGTTGAATGTAGTTTTACCCAAATCAAGAAAAATGCATCGATTAGGAATTCCGACAAACCATGAGAAATTAATTATATACCGGGCAGCGGTTTACGGACGAAAAATGGGTGGAATTCGACGCATCGGGCCTAATTGGACCTACCCCAAACTGTATAGGGGATTATATTAAAATGAAAAGTCATCGGTTCTAATGAAATATCTTAGAATCACGGATGATCGCCTATGCTACCCAAAAATTCACTGTGATGTTTGTTTTATGGTATAGGTTACACGCGTATGGATACAGAAGAAAAACTGTCGACCATTTAGATATAAATCTCAGCAAATATTCATAGAATTATTTCAATCAATTTGTTAGTCACTGTGAATTCCAATTGACATGGATTTCCATCTCGTTACTGAGGCATCAATCAAAATTGATGTTTGGGCTGATTTTGTTTATTTAGGCTAAACTCACAAAACCTCGCCAAGAATAGAATATTAAAGAAATCACTAAATATCTAGTGATGTTCGAACATGAGCTCTATTATTGAAGTACGCAAGTGGAGAGAGCAAAAAATCACCACCAGAATTGATTTGATTGGATGGTTGAATATCTATTTACAAAATTTATTAGTAAGAAACAGACATACTGGTGTACAGTTGGTTCTGTCTGATTGTGCCAGTGAATTAACGTGTGGCATTTCTCATTTATTTATTTTGATTACCTTCTGTATTTGTTCGTCCAGATTTGCACACATTGACCGCCGTAAGTTAGTTTGAATTTTAATTTCAGTTCATAGACATGTTTTGTTGATAGATCCACATTAGTAGAGAACATGGTCCATATCCGAGATTATTGAGTCACATTAGTTTAAAATTTAAAGAGAAAAGAAAAACATCAGGAGGATTGACATTGTGAAGTAGTAGTAGCGGTAAAGTAGTAACAGTCCGTTGTAGTTGATTAACCACGTTCTAAACGGTTCACTTTCACCGACCTATTCAGTTGAACTTTAATTGCAACAGGCAGCGACATTGCATATGATTGAAGAGAGAAATGAGAGGCATTTGGTGCATCAGCAGAAACAATTTTCACGTCGGAGCTTATTCCCCAGAATATTAGTCGGCAACAAATTGTCGAGTATCTGCTAAGGAGATGAATACATTAGCCAGCAGTATAGGCAACATATTAAGGCCTCACTTGATCGATTACTCGAGATAGGAAACAATTTGTAATCCAAGATGAATCATGCCGGCGATTCAAATGATGGGATGTTGTTGGCCTCTTTCCACGCTATGGAAAATGGACAATAGAATAAATAGTTCCTCAGATGCAATTGTTGCGACATTTAGGCATTACTGAAAGTCAAATCTTGTACGAGATTACAAAATGTAATACCGTACCCCGCAAAAATACACTGTCACTTGGAATCCTATCCTGCGTCCAATCCGTCAGATCATGCTATAAAGGTCTCATCATTGCTATCTCACCCTTGCTTAATTCACCTACGTACAAAAAGACAATTCGCCTTAAAACAGTATCGGCGCTTCCATTAGCCTACATTCCTCCATGAGGTCATTGAAATTAGAACAATATGAGTCAGAGAGCAGAAGAAATCTTAGTTAAAGCGTAAGGGTATATTGAATTGCAATCATTTTGTTGATTAAATCAACATATTCTCTATTGCCCCTCCTATCACTCACTAAGCTTCTTCCCTCGGACGTACAAGACGGAATGGGATCCCAACAGAGAGACTGTCAACCTACAATGTAAGGGGCCATCGATACAGTTTAATATGGGATGGGGCGGCGGGAAGCGTTTTTTTTGGGATCGGTGTTTGTTTTGGGTTCAAAAGGGTCGTTGTGGCCTGTTCGTATCTATAGAGCTCTTGAATGTTGCAGTGTTGGCAGTTTTGGCCGATTGTCTCAATATATCGATGATCTGATTCATTGATTTTTAATTGAATTCTACTATCCGTTCAGGTAGCGAGTAGGGCTCACTGAGGAAACCTTTGGCTGTAAGTTGATCGTGGTGAGCACGGCCTCCTATGACTCGGCCTTCTCTCTTCTAGACTAATGACAGACGATTATGAGGCTGGGGTGTAACCAATCCCAACCTGTCCCAGGACCGCCATTCTACGTCCCCTTCCGGGCCCTTCGAAAACGCTATCAGTACCGGGATCGATACTTTCTTGGAAACCAGAGGAGCAGAAGAATGAAGTTCAACGTGACTGCTCACAGCGGACTGGCGAGATTGATTGCAAAAAACCGTAAACAAAACCTCAGTAAATAATAAACCCCAGGAAGTCCATGCACTGCAGTACAGCAGAACCAAGAAGTGAAGACCCAGACCTCGCACATCGCAACTTCAAGTACATTATCCGGGGACTCTGGATTTCGAACCCGCAATGTTGACGTGCAAGTGCACCTAATACAGGGGGTACGCAGCGCCCCGAATGAGGATGTGTGATAGTGGGGGAGGGGGGGGGGTATGGGGGTGGGGGGGGGTAGGGGGGGTAGGCAATCGGGGGGGGGGGGTAGGCATACATTGAAAACATACAAGGTGCACAGCTCCCGATCATCATTTAACCTCAATGAGTCTAAGGTATGATTTATACGCACCTCAGATAACCTTTCTAAAAAATCAGTGTGAAACCTGCATTAGGAGCGGATATGGGAATGTGTTATAACTATAGCTATTGGAATGGATAATTACCGTACCAAGTGATTGGTTGTATTGGTGTTATAAGCCTACGATCGTTTTCATAGCGAGCGTCAGTTGAAATGAGTTTTAATTGATTCGCGCGAACATTGCGGTGAACGTGGCGCGTCTGCATGCTTGCCTCCAGGCCTCATTGAAACAGAGAGCCTATGTTCTCTTTATACTGACTGTTTTTTTCTTTGCATTCCATGGGTTTGCCGAATTCCTTCAGCATTCATTCCGTACATCTCTATGTTTCGATCTATTGATCTTATCTGATCTAGTGGGCATATGATGAAAAATTCTGGTGGACAATTGGGCGAGGTCACGAAGCAATAATTAGACTCGAGTGAGCGCACATACTGCCCCGGATAATCCGTCGAGCCTAAAAAACATGTTGTGGATGGAGATATAATTATTGAAATTTTCCACTACGAGTCTTGGTAGTAGGATTATTGCGAGTTGACCTTATGTTCTCCCTTTTTAATGCTACTGAGAGTTTAATCAATATGAACTCAGTTGCTTTGTGAAGCATACAGAGAATCTACGTCACCGTGAGTATTCAGCTAACCCCTTTAAATTCTTTAGCACTGTAATATTCGATATTACCCGAGCAGTATGAATCCTGAGTTTTATACATAAAATTTTTCGGGGGGAATTAGACACTTTAGAGTCGTTGGCTTCATTTGAGTAGGGACTTTACTGATGGACACTGAAGTCATTTTAACCTCTGGATCCAAAACGTTCACTAAACTAAACCCTCCTCGAGTTTGAGTACATATTTTTGTGAGATCGCTTAGGCCGTCAGGAAGAAACTACAATGGGGGAAGCGGTGCGCCGAGGCGAATTCGACTGCGACGGGGGAATTTCCCCCAGCGTCCCCCGGACTTGCGTGATGGAACTACGTAACCGTTCCATAGTTTCCACCGATTCCCAACAGGCGATCTAATAAGTAGGGGTAACGTACCAAGAGCATTGTTGATGGAACACCGGTTAGCATGCAGATGAGGATGTGGACCAGTGGAGACAGCTGCCGGCTGTTCCTGACCAAAAGGGTTGTAAAAAAATTGTTTAAGGGGCTCCAGGAGACCGGCTATGTATGCCACCGAAAAACACTTGATAGCTCGTGTACATTCGAAGGTCATCATAATTAACGATGTAACAAATCCACAGTTTCCCTTGTTCTCAGAATTTTAATGCATGATTTTTATTAAAATCCTTACACATGGGGGAAAAATGCAGAAGAAGTCATCCTATTTATAATCTCCGCTATATTTCATATAATTAATCGAATAATTTTTCTTGCCAGGCCCGAGGCGCCTAAAATACCAAACACGAAGGGCGCTTCTCATGGTTTTCTGCGACTCAGAAGGAAGTAAGATCTCCTTAATACTATTACTATCAAAGTGATACAGATTATTGTATATGGTAGGGCAATATCTTGTGTTAGTTCCCTATATAATATCTCAAAGGCAACCCATGCCCAGAGGTCTGACCAAGTGGTTAGGGCACCAACAGCACGGCATATCAGTTTACATCCACCATGCCTTGCGCGTCGTAATGGCCACAATAATAGATCCCCGCAAACACTCCAAGTATTCGGGGATATTATGGTTTGGGGGTGCAACCGGCCCGTCTCCGCTGCCACCGCCGCCGCCGTCGTCTGGAAAATTGGCTTTAGAGCAATAACCTTTTTAACACTGTATTCGATTGATCTGAAACCTGGGACACATTGTATGCCCTAGTGGAAAGATCGGATGAGTTCGAAAGGGCATCCCGCATGTCTGCTGCCCTCTATTTTGTGGATTTACACGAAAATACTGAGTTAGTCCGATTCACACGTAAACTTGATGGGGGGGACAAAAGTTGGCCAGAGGGCAATTGTGTTTTCTCGTTTTTTTTTTTTCTTTGTCCGATTGAAACAAACTCGGGGATGTGGATGTTTGGTTTTTAAAAAAAAAAAAATTTTCAACGGAACAACATTTCAAGGTCACAGAGGGTTAAAGTTTGCATAAATCATGCGATTTTTTTCTGGACTGTGTCTCATTCAAACAAAAATTGGGGATGTGGACACAGTTGGTCATAAACAACAGGTGGCGCATTTCAAAGTCACTGGAGGTCAAGTGTGATTCTATAAACGAGTCCCACAAAGGCTGTTTTGCGGGGGATGACCACGTAGGCGGTTTACCCGCCTGCATGTGTACGTGTTTAGTTTTCCATTTGAGTCGGTGAATGAAGGCGAGGATTCCTAGTGCGGTTGCGGAGTGCGGTAAGACTCCATTAATGTCACATTTCACGCTTAGCATCGGCGGTGACCAGTGTGATTTATATGGGGTATTTGATTTGCGAGATGGAAACAACCCCCCCCCCCCCCCCCCCCCCCCCTAGTTCATTGGGGCAAAATTTATTCAAATAGAATGGAACAAGCCCCGCGTAGGCAAAATGACACGATTGTTACCAGTGCGGCGTTGACGCCCCATATACAAAGATTCTATGTGATATCTTACCCGGAGACTACTGAACGTCAGTATACATAAAAACGGCTGCAATTCTACGGTCTTTCGGCCTCATAAATACTGTTTATCTGACTCATGTCGATCATATATATCAACGTAAAGATTATTCTTTAACATTCCTAAAGCACAACCCGCATCCCGCCTTAAGGAATCCTACTTAAGCCGGGCCTTCCCACACACTATGCAGGGACATTCTGCATCCTGAAAATACTGGGGAATTGAAGAGTTATTCAGGTGGCCCGGGTGCGCAAATCGTCAGTGGCAAGTAACGTAAACTCTCCAGGGATGCGGTCACCGTTCCGGTTACCAACTGTCAGTGACGAGCGATACTGAGTGAACGAATATAGCGTGTGTGAGATATATCTTTTTTTATAGTTTTTTTATATATTTTTTTTTTAGACAGAGGCCCGTAAGGAAGCTCTCCGCAGAGCGGATAGTTAAACCTCGTTGATCTCCATTATCAGTCAGTGGTTAAGTTAAGAAGCTTGGTACCTAAAATTCCTGTTTATTATTTTGTAGCACCTTATTCACCCACCTTCCATGCAAATACTGGTTTTTCTTTCTTATAATCGAGACGGATGAAAAGGAGCAAGTCATCAAATGTCAATGAACATGTGGAAATAAACACATTAAATAGATCAAAATAAATGGATTAGGAACATCAAGCTACACGATGAGCGCACGCCCGTTTTGTCCCGGTCTTATGGCTGTCATTTGGACTTGGTTTGGACACCCCTTGTCAGCACGTATCTAAACGAACGCAAACCAATTATCAAAGTTCAAATTAGCCAGTGGTTGATCATGTCGGTGGATGAAACCTATGTTTTAGTGCAGTTGGAGGTCATTCCAAAGGTCACGAGCAGAGTTAAAAAAAAAATGGTCAGCACGATATCCGGTGATGGCCGTATCTATTAGTTCATATTAGGTTGCGTGAGATTACATTGGTGCCCGACCGGATGCAACCATTATGGACCTCATTTGACCCAATTACCCCGTGACTTTCTAGGTCGATTCTTACGTAACGAATAGACTAGTCGTGTTGCAACAAACCAATAAGTCATAAGTTCTAACACACGCTTTTTCCATTATGACTCTGACAAAAGGGTTGAAACAGCTTCAAAAAGCTGATGATTTCATGTTCGACTTGGCTCTCTTGCACGAAACACATTGGAGGATTAGCGGGGAGGGAAGTTCGTCTGTGTCTGTGTGTTTGTGGTGCTGGTGCGTACCACTACCACCAAACTTTCCATGTAACCACAGAGAAAGTGGACAATGCAGTAATTGGAGTCTATTAACCAGTTCCCATCTTCTTTCACGGCGGTCCCTGAAGGTCCAGCAGCTACTACGTGTGGTATTTTGTTATCACATGTCGGCAAGGACTCACGATATACTGAACTGCCTCACGATAAGTCCCTCTAAAGTGTGATTGATTGATTCAGCTATCAGTCGTTTAGCACACCGCCTTCTCTTAATCTATGGTATAGACTTGTGAACAAAAGTGTTATTTGCTTACCAGAAAACCTTCTGGTACACCTTTCGGAAAACTAAGTGGAAAGAGTGGCAATGAGCTAGACAGAGGGGGAAGCATCAATGCAGCCTGTCCCCCACTTCAAACAAATCCCCTCCCACCACCGAAATCTGCCGTGCCGAAGCACTTCGCTCAATACCTCCCACTCAGGCGAATCTCCGGTTTGACTTGTTAGGTGTGTGACATCGCATGCTGCATTGACAATGGTGTTCTGACGTCGCGAAATGTGCAAACATTATACAAGATTAGGTTGGCAACTGTAGATTTCCTCACTCCAGCGTCTCGAAGTCTTGGCGTGCGTTGCTTTGGTGTCAGGGATCTCGGAAATTGAACTACTAACGATCTTCGTTGCAATTACAAACGATTTTTTTTTCCTATATACATTTGGGTCAACGACATTTACACATGACATTGGCCTGGTGGTAGGTTCATATTTTGATGAATGATTAGTCAGAAGTTTAGGTGATCTTGAAAGACCCCCTCCTTGTTACCTAAGTGAATATTAACTCAGGAAGGGCAAGTAATCACTACGCATACTTGCGCGTTCTCGTTTATTGCATCAATTACAGAAAAACGTTGCCTAATATATCTCAATTTCTTCTCGTTTCACTAATAGATTATTATGCTATGACAGTGGAGGTACACCCACCTCATAAACAGAATGATGGACAGAGAAAAGACATCAAGTGATAGTGGACCTGAAGCGGAGGGTCAGATCTATAATAGATGGATAGGGACTGTGGTTATCAAACCAGGGACAGCCATCCGGTCAGTGGTGTTAACCCTCGCACGGGTTACGTTCGAGGGCGATGGACCTTCGTAACATGCTTTCTCCAATGACCCGGCGATACCTTAGTCGTACGGAGCCTTACCAAATTAGTCGTAAATGAAATACATGCTAAACATCATACTACCTATCAGGGGAAGTCATTTCTTGGACACTTCAGTTTCGAGTGTCGCGCAAACGCCAAAAGAATAAAAATTTGGAATAACACGGAATGGAAATGGATGGAATCTTAGGCCTGGATGAGTGTGCCACGAAAATCACGAATCACTCAGAGGATGGTCCATAGAGTTTCAAGAACCAGAACGTCGATTTTGGACAGTTTTGAAATACGGGAAGCCTAAACGTGGGCATCAGGAAATTTCGGGGCCACTGAAAAAGTTGAAAACATGTTTATGACCTGAAGACGTTTCAATACGGCTTGGTCAAAGTCTGTTCGCGAGATTGGGAAGAATTGAAACCGTAGTGATTTGTTTTATGTTGAGAGGTCCCTGGAAAGTGTGTGAGCCGTATTAAGGTCAATTCCTACGAAGAATATGTATGATAAAACAAATATTTTTGAGAGAACATTATAGCAATAACAGAACTGATCAACAAATCGTTGCCCATAAATCTTGCGAAAATAAGACATAATAATGATTCGGCATGAATCATACAAGATAACTATAACAATAAGAGCCAATGAACAAAGAAACCCGTGTACGTAAAATGAAAAACGCTAAAATGAGGGAACCAGCTAAGTATGTCAAAATGCATCAATTACAACAGATGATAGTGGTCGCGCTAAGATCCCATTCTCCGTATATGATGAAGGGGACCTGTGATTCGCTATTTCGACACCGTCCTGGCTGCGTTTGTGGTTAATAGGGCAAGTGGAATGAAAAAATTTGATGAATCATGTCTTGCCTGAAACATATCAGAATTTCTAGGCCATCGTTCGAATACCACAGATTTCCAACTCTTCGCATTGTCTCAAATTCTTACTATCTGGTCGATAGATGCTGTCTCGGAGGGAAACACAGGCCATCCACTGCGGAGCAGTTTCTTAAACAGAGCCCTCTGATATACCACCAAACAACCAGTCATTGATATGTAGGGATGGGAGAGATGACGGTAAGAGGTCCATACACATAAACACTTTATATGCTCTGCATAAGCTGAGCCGCGGACAGGATGTCAAAGGTGGGTCGGAAAGCCTTATAAGAACCAAAAGAAGACCATGAATGAACTATAAATTGGGCTATAAATACCTGCTGATGATTTGCTATCTCTGTTAGGTCCTACAGTGTGTACATATAGACCCCTAACTTCTCTAGTAGTAAATCAGTGGACTCAGCAATGAGAGTAGCAGTGGGCCCGTTCATTCTCATTATTCATTCATCATTCTTGTTGATGTGGACGCATCAACAATACACGAAACAACAAAAACGACGGATTGCACAACAAATAAACTGGTAGACTACTAATATGTATATGGTAATATGTCGTATGTGTGGCTTCAAATTGTACTAACCCATTATTTACTAATCCATCAAATCCGTTCACCTTCAAGGATAATCGCCACTAATCCAGGCTCATTACATATGCGAGACATTAGAATCGTTTAGTGGATTGTGCAACTGGGAGAGACCGACACTTACAGCCTCTGGAGGAAGCTGCACGACACATATCTGGTCTCCTAAAAGGGATGGAATGATACAGTCATCGGAGTAAGTGAACAAAATTAATATGTAAAACACATTCCCAGAGCGGGCAAGGTATTTTATTGTAAATTTCCGGGATTCCGCCTGTCACTCTGCAACGATATATATATATACATTTACTCAAATTCCTCCTTAATTCCACAGGCGACGAACAGTGGGGTATGCTGTGGTAGAAATGTCATATATAGATATTAGTGTGCACACCAAATAATACATCGCAAAACCAACGATAATCCGGCATAGCTCTCTGGAAAATGGTTTAATAAAGTCTGATAATCAAAAGGAAAATGGATATTTCATATCAATATGTTTCACGCATGCCAATTGTCGCAACAGTTGATTGAGAAGGTATTTTTTTGAGGATAGTGGTATTGTATTGTAGTATAAATATCCTTTGAGTTAGAGTATTAGAATCAGGATTAGGGTTAGCGTAACAGAGCCCACCACAGGAAACTAAATTGTTGTAGTTGGAGTATTCCGTCATAATAATATAGGTCATGGGTGTTCGGCTCAGAATCGAACAATCGAATCACAACACGAGAAGATATCGTTTAATGTGTACTGAACAGGCGATTGCAATTATAGGTAGGTGGCTATTCAGATCCAGAGAGTTTGGTATCCAACCACAATGATGTGGGCCTTATTTCTACCGTCGAACCTCTCTATATTTGGTCTTTTCTCTCCCCCCCCCCCTCTCCAAAATGGGGAGTTGTTTTTCTGGGTCTGGATGTTGTCCCTTTAGGTCGTCTAGTTATGAAAGAATTGATCCTCTATCCTTCGGATTACACTGAACCTGAACTAAGCCGACTATATGAACCCTCTAGCAAATACTATGTTGTTATGAACTGACGACAAACCACATCGTGAAAGAAACAATTATGGCTTATACATGTATCGCCAGACAGTTTGCTGGAACTCGTGCGTTTCAACGGAATTGATGCAAGCTATAGTGGACACCCTTACACGTTTTGTTTACTCTCCGTGCCATCCAGTTTTCATCCGGGTCTCTCTACCAGGAAGGTCCTAATCACCGACCATGGTGATTGTAAATACTCTCTCTCCCCCTACTCCCCCCACCCTCTTTTTCCTGCAACCCTGTCCTTCTTCCCCTTTTACTATATGATTCTGCATCTCCGAAGACGCGGTGGAAGTTGTATTGATTAGAAAACAATGAGGGTATGTTAAAAACGAACCATATTATATTAAACATTGGTTCAGCGGTGTAGGCGAGTGTTGGAGCACTCTGCATACGTCATGAGGAGATTAAACTGCTTTTTTATAGGTTACACTACCGAGTTACCTCAAAGAATGTTGTTTATGCCGCCTGGTAAATCTACTATACACTAGGAGTAAATTCTCACATCATGAAGACAATATATCAAACTTAACTGTCTTGTAAAAAACACTCCCTATACAACGAGATAAACACAAATGATAATGAGAAACTTACCTCAGCTACATATCGTATGAATTCGCTGATACTCTGCAAGACGAGCAGAGGATCGAACTATACACGGCACGCAAGGGCGTATACAGATACTGCCAGTCTGCACGTTTTCAGGTTTTTGTGAACTGCGGACCTTCATGGGTACACAGAATAAGGCAATGTGGTATTTTAGGAGCGGGGTGATCACAGCCGACACAACACTTGTAAAACATTGCGGAATTGCCTACCCCTCGTTGTCACCCTACTCCAATTCTTTGTGCTTAGTGCCGGCGAAAGGCAAACATTTGCTTAGATGACACGAACCGGCATTGCAAACCCCGATTCCCAGCTCGACCAAACTGAGACGAACACAAGCCGTCCCCCCCCCCCCCCCCACCCATGTTGTTTGCCCAATATACACCTTTCGGATCTCACGGGAGATGTTCTAGGTTGGGAGAAGATGAAGACATTACAGTATCAGACACGGATGCGGGATAGATTTCACGTTGTCAGCTAGCTACCACGCACTACTGGGACCTTGCAGGCAACCATTAGCTGTTTATATACGCTCACGTGACTAAGCGCTTACATTCATGTTACACTTCGTGGGAATTCTAATTCATGGAAGTTACTATCTCGTCAATTCCGAAGTGTTTTCTACACGTGATCGACAGTGACTTCCATAGTGTAAGTCGGTTAGAGAGTTCCAGTGAATACCAGCGATATCCTAAAATGAACATAATGCATTGTCCAATGAAAGGTTACACTATTTCATTCAGGTTAGTCCAAGGTTGCCTGTTCTCTGAACTCCTTCACTCCTGAGGGTGTATCATCAACAGAGATACATCTTGGCCAGTATGTGTGGTCCACTGCGTCGTATCTGGGGGACTGACAATGGGTAAAGTTGGCTTGGCCTATAATCTCTTATATATTATCTGTTATGCCAAATTTCAACAATGTCTCAATGTCGACCGATAGAGATGATCAAGGTTTTCTAGAGGATGGCAACGGGCATTTTATAAGATCTATTTATATTCCATAGATAATCCAATACTTAAGTAAGCGGTTGTCGGTAATAGTGTATTTTATTGATCGGTTCAAAACTGATGCACCATGAAGCATTCAAAACCAATTTCACTTCTTTGATGAAGGACTTTCTCACATAGGGTTCTAAATGTTTACCCTTTTCTAGAGACAGTATCCTGAAATCATGGGACAAATTATCTTCTTTCAGGTTCACAACCATTTAGGCGCGGAATACGAGAAAGCATCAGCTTCATCTACAGAATGGCAACAAATCAGGCCACACTCACCTGAACTATATCCCGATTTGGAGTAAGTATAGCCTATTCTTAATAACATGCGCAAAAAGATTGCAATCAAGATGTAACATAAAGGACTGTTGTTGTTCTCTTTGAAAAAAATACTCCTGCTCTATGTGATGCAGTATTATTCATATTCAATAGACGGTTAGAAGTAGGGGTTCTCCCCTTGATAATTCAATCACGAAGATCCATACTCAGATTACTCTTCAGAAGAAATTGTGCGCATCAATACGCATGTTTTAAATTTCGATATTATGGAACAATATGACATAACTATTGCGTTCAGAAATTTTCATCTACTGTATAATTACAAGCTTTTCCCACAGTGCTTGTCTCTCGTACTACCAGACATCGCAAGAATTGCTTAAATCAAATCGATGCATGGTGTTGGAATACCTTACCGAATTGACATCAAACGCAGCAGTAAAATCATAATTTAGGCACACGATAATCAGCTATTTTACCAATCGTGTTCTTAGTGATGAGTTAGAAGGGAATGATGTTTCTGTAAGTTGCGCTTCCTGCTTCATTACCCTATTTCCCATTTCCGTTTTCCTTTTCTATCTGATTCTCATTCAGGTGACAGAAATTTGTAAACGGTTCCTAGCTTCTCTCATTCCAATGATGTGTTTGTATATAAAAAATTGTTACAAGTTCAGTAATAAGGCATGTGTGTATGTTTTGTTCACAGTGGTACACAGGAATGAGCCAGTGATTAACAAATTTCAGAAATTCGAATAATACAGACTATTCGTGAAACAAAATTCGCAAGCACATCTAGTGAAAACGATTATGCGCCGTTTATAGCGCCTTGACCTGGTTTACAAGCGAGCTTGTACTCAAAGTTAATCCCCATGGTGTACTTAGGGGGGGGGGGGGGCTACAGAATTTAGTGCACTACCAGATCATGGCTGCTCTATTGTAACAAATGGACATACGCAGATAAGGAAAGTACATTGCCATGATAAAATTCGTTCTGACGAGCATTTCTCTAATCATACTTTTGCTTTATATTTTCCGCTGCAGAAACGGAACGCTGTTTAAATGGCTGGGTGTTTGATTGGCCGATTCGCCCAACTATTAAGCAACTCGGACATCGTTACTAAAAGGAATATGTCAATATTATGCACTATCATAGGAAAAATGATATAGTTGTTCATTGTATTAAATAGACATTAAACACGAACTTGACAGTTAATGTGTTGCCCACGACAATGTCTACAGGTTGGTGTGATCGGCGAGTTTCATAACTGATAGCGTATATACTGAGCTACGGGAAACTCTTAATATTTGCAATGGATAATATTATTCGGATTCGTTGTTGAACGTGGTCATAAACGTTTTCCATACGGGAAAGTCGAGAAGAGAGGAGTAACACAAATTTCGATTGCCTGTCTCACAGAAACTATCCTACCCAATTTGGTAGGGTATTATGGACTGGTAAATGCGTAAACCGCTAGTAGATGTCAATCGGATAATGTTCCCCAAAAGATTGTTTTCTTTCGATTTAAACCATGATTGGATATCAATACATGGGTCTTACATTCGCAATATCCAAGCTTTTTATCAATCCTTTCTTTGGTTGATAAATCCATTGTGGTGTAATCCTCATACAGATTTTCGATTCTCTGACGAGGGGCCGCATACGAAACACCGAGAGCTGATCTCTACACTTCTATGAAACCGTACAGTAAGGACGACCAGTACATGCCCATGCGCTAACGCTCCTACGGCCGGCTGAGTCACCGGAAAATCTTATCTCGAGATACGGATGAAAGGCATCGAGGAGGAGAACCACCCGGCAACACTGGACGGTTGGTAGCACATTAGAATAGAATGTGGAATCATCAATGAAGAATTACTTTTCAGTGTTAGGATAAAGGCTAAGTTGATGATTTGTTAGAAGAGGCTATTTCGATCGGTGGTTGTTTCCAAATCGAGTTGGATTTGTTTTCGTTTTTTTCTTATCTTAGGTTTAGGGCATACATTTAAATCACTCGTTCTTTACTGGGGACCTCCGAGCCCTTTTTGTGGGAATTGTCTAGAGGAGAATTTTGTAATATCCCAAGGTGTTGCTTACTTTCATTTTGTGGGTGATTCTATGTTTGATACCGAATATCGAACCTACTTGCCGGGGATTTTTAGCTGCGGCGAGAGCAGCTCTACACGGCATAGTCTCTCCGTCCGTTCGTTCGTCGTCCGTCAGTTGGTTCGTCACATTAAGACATAACTCTAAACCGTACATGCGATAGGTTGAAACTTGGTAGGTGGATGAAGCTTGCTTACTGCTAGGCTGAGCATACCTTAGTTCGCTATAGGTGATTAAATTTTAATTAATTCCAATTTAATTACCCCAATTTCAAACTCCATTGAGCTCGCTGACGTGAGAGAGGTTTGTTACATTACTCCATCCTCTGCAGAGCAGTGTGTACCTATCTGTCAGAAGGTCCAGGTCGCAACTAGTTGACAATAAAAACTATTGTCCAGGGGAAGATGATTTGGTCTGTCATCACATCTCGCCCTAGAGTGTTGGCTGGTGCCAGAAAGAGTTGTTTCTTCCACATGTTGGTTTTGTTGCATACATCTACTAATATACATGACTAGGATTATTCAGTTGGGTGGTGACTTTGTGCTGGGCACTGATATCAAAATATAGGCCAATGTGGTAGACAAGTTTCCAGCATTCATGGTTATGACAATGTCGAACGGTCAATTTTAATGGGACAAACAAAATGTGGGGATTGGTGCCGAACATTCCGTGTCTTCGCCACAGGAATTTTGGCGTCCGCGTTCTCAAGACTTTTCGAGTTGCGCTTGTTTTCAGCTGCTCTAGTGATAAGAGGCACGATTTTTAATTAGAGCATAAGCGTCTTCATCGACTACTACGTGTAACTACTCTACTCTACCAACATGACGTACCATGCCTCATACACTAATCTGGTAATAGACATTATCTAACGTTACCATACACAATCATCCAAAACACGGACAATAACAATTTCTCAAACTGGTTCACACTCTTTGGAACCAATTAAATGTCAATTGGACAGTGTTATTTGAATATACTATCTTTGAAGAGAGATTAAAACACAGTAGCTTGTTATGCAATATGTGGATTTGTGTATTTGCCTTAATTAATGAATATATAGCTATATTTCATTTGCAAACCCCATCCTCTGTTCAGACACGCGGACTCCCTTATTTGCAAATGGTCTTTCTTCTCGTCGTTAATTATCCCTCTTCCTCTCCCTACTTCTTTTTTTCCACACTACTGCACCAATTCTGAGATATCACTATTGTATATTTTATAATTAATTTTTGTCTCATATATGAGTAATTCCTAGGGGGGGGGGGCCAGTCTCGGAAAGTTTTTAACTCATTTCTGGTCCTTCCACTATAAGTATAAACTCAAGCGTCACTTTTTCTAAATGAAAATCTGAAAGACACTATATAACGGCAATTGCAGTATCGTATCTGAGGTCGAGTTTTTCGACTTTTCAGAACAATTATTCCATTTCCAGCCAACTAGGCTTACTGAATGTTTCACATATTTCCCCACCTAACTGTAGTTTGCTTCTAGTTTTTTGTTGTTTTTTTTCCTTTTAGAATCGCATCAATATAACATTCTTAATTATTTGTAGCACGCTTATCGTTTTTGTTGTACCTACGGTAAATGCACGTCGACACATTTACGTGTAAATGGGTGTTTGATATCTTCTTGCAGATATTCCTCTTACGATCGAGTATATCACATAAATGAAACTTTCTACTGTTTGTAGTATATCCGCACAATGCCGTACTGTAATTATCTTTTTTGTAACGGGAAATAACTCGACATTATACGTGGAAAAGCAGAGTTGTAATCAAGTACAAGAATTGGTTCAAGTCAAGTCGTATCGCCCAAAATATGGTGCAAGTCGAGTCATTTCAGCACGTCACTGTCAAATCAATAGGAGCAAGTCACTTAATTTTTGTCAAGTCGCCAGCACTTTTGAAACTCAAGTCTCCGATCGCGACTTGTTACAACACTGGTAAAAAGGGTTTGTAATCTGCTTTGCAGTTTTATTTCCCTACGTTGAGGACGTAGCACACCCTACAGCTCTACACACATACAATCCCTCATGCTGTTTCTGTACCAATACACTGTTGTTCAGTGTTACCTGGCCCCACCATCAATCCCTCAATCCGGTATGATACCGGTCTTTATGGGGAGTGTTAAAATGATCCGACTAGGCGGCTTGGCATAGGACGAGGTTTTCGAATTCCATGTGGCTACATTCAAAGACTTAAAGGACATAGGACCTGGATTCTGCCTTGTCTGAATTTTCACCGAGGATTAAAGAACCAATCCAGTGTTGGCGTCCAACTACACTACACCGGTGAACTCATGTTAGCAGATTGTAGTTCTGCCAAAGTTTGAGCATCAGCAATAGGCTGGAGAACTCGCTAGGACAAACTTAACATCAGAATTCAGTGTAAGGCTGGTTCCATCGATGCGTCTACCGCGTTCTGGCGGATTGAAAATCACATGTTTACGAGAACGACGTTTGCTTCAAAGAGAAAACACTGTGAGTTTTATCTGCGAGAAACCATGAAAATGCGCAAGCAGCTCATGCATAGTACTTGCTTGCCCTTTAGGTGAAGATTTCCATAGAATTCATTTCGCGGTGATACGCTTCCGTGTAGCGCATTGGTACTGTACTTATTATTTCGCCTATTCGTGTTGGTTTGCTCCTTGATATATTGTTTTTGCTCTGTGGAACCATATCTCTTTGCAAACTGTATTTAGACCACGGTCCCCCCGCTCATTTCACGTAAATGGCGACTTGTCACAGCGTACGCGGTCCGCATACACATCTTGGAGTCCTCAGCCTCAGGTGATGTCCCGTCGACCTGAACAAGGTGGAGTTCCAGGAGGGGTTTCCCTACCATAACACAAGTAATTGATGAGTTAGGGGTCCTGCCCCGTTGGAACCCTGCTCCCACCAAGCAGCTGCGCCTTGTTGCAGGGCGTCACAGGTGGGGAAGGGGGGGGGACAGTCCCCCCACTTTTAAAGAAAAACTGGGGAGATATTCATATCTTTGTCCCACCCCCCCACTTTCCCGGACCGAAATAAAAAATAATAGGCACATGCCCAATTTTGTATCACTCTGAACTTATCCAATTTTTGTCTAACCAAACAATATCGCGTTGAAAATGTCTCAAGCCAATAATTCAGGGCCGAACCCCAGGTGGAGAGATATGGACTCGACTAGGGCGAGAGTGGAAGGATTACTCTGCTTCATAACGAGTTCTCGAATTTCCAAATCGAAAAGCCAAAAGTGCAAATATTTTCAAGTGTTTCGCGCGCAATGGCGTTTTTCTCTCAAGGCGTTGTAGGCTAAATATGCGATTTGATGCTTCGAATCAGTTCGTTCACCCGATTAATTCCAGAAGCCTTGTGGGCAGACCGCCCCCCCCCCATTCTTCTCAGATGAAAGTGAAAAAATTCCAGAACTTTTTGCAGTCTTTTTCGATAGAAAAATGCCCGGAAAACGCATTTTTTTTTTTCGCGCGCTTTCGCGCGCTCCGGTAGTTTCCAATGACTCGGGCTTGTAAATTCGGTACAAATTTCTGTCGCCAAATTTGAGTGGTCCGTACACCTATGGCTGTTTCCTTCGATCCCACCAGAGACCGTTCGGTAGACCCCTGAATCCCACGCAAACAAAGCCAGATGCAGAAAAGGTATTACAAAGAAATTCCATGTGTGATACTCTGTAATCCTCTTAGTACAAATGCAAATGACACTTTTTCTTTTACTCTCAAATCATACATGTAGATGGGTGCTATCTGAGCTTGGCAATGCCGTTTCCGTCGATCTTGGAGGTATGAAAATCTGAAATTTCTTTGTACGCTCCGCGCCAACCGATAGTGGCGCCTCCGCTAGATGGTCGTAGCATTCGATGTGTCCCGCCACTTTTGCGGAACGCTCCGACGCCCCTGCCTTGTTTTATTGTAAAATCGTCAGTTTCATCGACCGCAGCAGTGGTGAGGGTTCAATTCATATAGGGTCTGCCAAGACCTACTGCCATTGTGCGATGTTCTCTGCATTGTACGCAAGATAAAGATGAATTCCATTCAGGGAGCAAACACAACCGCGGCGTCCGCTACTTGAAACAAGTGGACTTAAGGTCAAATGGGGCTCTGACGATTTTCACTTCTAAAACCCAAGCCGATCATCTGAATGACATCCTCATTGTGTTTATTGAAGGGTTCGTCAGATGATTCTGAAGATCTTTGGTGTGACTGACATGAATTCGTACCCCGATCATGTGTGCTAGTGCAAGTATGATAACCGAAAAAAGATAAACACATACACTTGAATCACTTGAAAAAGATTCAAATCCCATGAACTTACATTCCACCCCACCAAATGAACCCGTCTCTCAAACAACATGGGATCGGTCCCTGCCACAATGTTGTGCAATGTATATATGTAGTAACAGAACACGAGAAGATTTTAACCCCATTTTGGTGTGTCTGAAACCACATCTAACATTCTAACCTAAACCAACCTTTCCTCGAATGGAGGGTACCTGTTCGCATTCCTAGGTGATGTTGTTGTATAAGAATAACACATGTGTGGTTCCTCAACTGTTCACTTTACCGAGATTTCGGGCGCTTTGAAGTACATCTGGAGGACTTTCATTTCAGTGAACGCACGTGGGATCGTTAACACAGTGAAATACATCACTCAAGTGTAATAGAGATACATGCCTAAGAGGTGTCTGATATCATTCATTCCACATATAATATTGTTTCGCTAATGATTGCACCAGGCTGTTAATCCAGTTAACAATTAATCAGGTACTGCCATCAGCCGTTCGCCTCCGTCTCACAACATGCATACAAGATATAATAGTCCCCTTCATCTTCGCTTTTGGAAAGAAATTGTACATGTACATTACAGTGGACCGGTGGACAGAATCCCCACCAGCATTGGCAAACTGATGACAATATATACCTAGGCCTCCGACATCATCGAATTGAGAAACACACAACCCTGATATTGAACCCAGAAATACTACTACTCGAACTTCTGTTTGATCGTATTTGATATAATTTTAGCCGCATGTTTATACTTTGCGTGTACTAATCAGAAAACAGTCAATTTACAATTACTTATCAACTGATTTATGCAGAGTTAGTATAACCGTTAGGCTATTTTAACACTTATGTGTGACGGTCGTTAAACATAGATTATTATAATCTAGTCTAAACTACAACTACAGACCTGCTGCTATAGTAACAAATTGTGTAAATAATATCTTTAAAAAACAACAACTGAGACTAGCAAAGAAGAACAATGATATGTCCAAATTTATACAGACTGATATAAACATACAGGATCATGCACAAGGTGAATGCGCCAATAAGTAAGTGTTCAGTAAAGTCTTACTACACAGAAGCATAAAACTTCATCATGTAAATTGGTTAAATAGTTACTAAAAAAACCCATCTTAGACATAACAGAGGAAGAACATGCTATGTACAAATTGGATACACACGGGAAATGAATATGCAAAACTCACAAGAACAAATGCGCCAAGCTGTTTAGGGCCAATACACCTATCATCCACAGTTGGTGTGTCGAATATAGGCAACATCCGATTACTCCTAGCAATACCATGCCGAAAACAGTAATAAGACATGCACCTGGTTGCTGCTATTGTAGACCTACGCCTATACAACAACACACACACACACACATATCAGGAAACCCGGAGAAGTGATTTACTTTCATTTTATAAAAAAAATCCGGGCAGTTAGGTTTCCGAGGAACCGTCCTTTGTTGTCTGCTGACACTAGTGTTAAAAGCTACGCCCTATATCATTGTAGTTCAACTCCACGTTTTGTCTGGCGCCTACTCCAGATTCGGGTATAATCGCATGGCAGAATAACAATAATCACGAAGAGGCAACAGATTAACGGACGTAAAACCTAATTACACGACGATGTCAGTGAACGATCCGTACAACGTCTGGTTATCGAGTGTTGGCGCCTTTCTGTTTCTATACCTCGTTGCCAACACAAACGCGACGTCAAAAAACCTCGGATGTAACACACCGTTAACTATGCCCGCTTATCATAAGATTCTTTTGCAACGGCAAAACGGATCTTGCGGTTACGCCGTGTATGTGTGTGTGTGCCCGTGTGAGTGCATGTGTGTCTGTGTGCGCGCGCGCGTTTTTGTGTGACACCCGCTGTCAGCACGATCTCTAAAAACGAACGCAGACATGTACAAGTCCATTGTGCCACATGGATTGTGGGTGAGGATGGAAACCCTATGTTTTTAGTGCCAGTTCAAGGTCATCCAACGTCATGATTAGGCACAAGTTAAAAATAATGTATGATGGTAAGCATCTATGAGTTATTAGGTATGTGAGGAAACTGCTTCTAAAATAGAGGGGTCCGTATGTGTACCAATATACTGTTCAGACAAAATCATCGATTGGTTTAAAGCGTATCCTGTACCTATAGTGAAGAGGCGATACGAGGTGACGAAGTCAAACGCCTGTTTCAACGCTATACCCGGTATTGGGTTGCACATATGGTGAGGATGACATTGTATTGTTTTTTTGGTGTCAGGTCAGGTCATTGAAGGTCACCATATGGTAATCCTTCTCTATATGGCAACGAAACATTTCAAAGCAATATGTTAGTGAAAGTGTTGTTCGTCTAGGTGAATCACATATGGTGATCTACTTTGACCTCCTTTGACCCTTTGACTCATTTGACCTGCTGACCCTTTGACCTAGCGGTGACTCTTTCACTGGGGTCTCCTGAAGTGGTTGGGTATACTACACTCACTTCTTCTCTTAATCTATGGTGGACTGGTGAACAAAACTGTTTATTGTTCACCCGCCCTTCCTGGTAAACAACGGAATCCTCGTTTCCCCGTGTTAGGTGTGTGATCCTCTTATGCTCCATTGATGAGTATATCTCTGCGACACAAGTAGTGTCCGGGATATTATGGTTTTGGGTGTGTAGCCGCCGCCACCTCCCGGGCTCTGCCACCGCTGCCGGAAACCTCAGGCGTTAGTGCATAATATTACAACGCTTATCCGATTGCTCTGAAACATGGTACACATCTCCGCCCTAGTAAAAGAAATTTGGCCTCATGCATGTCGACTGCCCATTTGGCAGGTCTTACACGAAACATAGAGTTAGTCAGATTTACACGAAAATACAGGTGGGGTCAAAAACATGGTCCTGAAAAACCTGACGGTAATTTCAAGGTCACCGGAGTCAAATTACGAAAGGCAGATATTTATCCTATTTACACAAAGTTGGTGGTGGGGGACAGAGGTTGGTGCCGAAAAAATGACGGTGATTTCGAGTGTGAACCAGTAAGCAGGTAACAGGTCACGATACTATGGAGGCCAGTCATAGACTTCGTTTTGCGGTAAGGAGCAGACCTTTGAAGTGCAAGTCTTTGCAAAGTGATATGGACAGCTGTTCCCAAATAACACTACTATTTACTGCATAACTTTTTCTGTCTGTAAGTATCCAACTTTAATATATAATTGTGTCTCCTGTAGATCCTACTTTGAAATTCCTAAATTCTCCCTAGGAACCCCCTTGTCTCCCTCTTGAAATCCACATTTCCTATTTGCTCACTATTCCCCATTACTGGGGTGCTTGCCCCATTTAAGCCCCCGGAACCCCCCCCCCCCCCCCCCCCCCAATCTACCCCCAACTAGCTCCACAAACAATGATGTCACCAACTCACAAGTTTCATGCACTGCTGAATCCCAAGAACTTCCCATATGGGCCCAATATGGGACGATGTGGGGCATCTGGGCATGGGCTGCCCCACAAGGAACCCCTGCTGGGCACATATTGGCTGGCCAGAAGAGGATAATCCTTGGACCCTGTGGGCTGCCCCCAAGGCCCTGGGTGGCCTATATGGAAATGAAGGTTTAGCCCAGATAATATCCCATCTGGGCAAGCTCACACATGGGGCCTCAAGAATCTTGGGGTGCAACTTTTTGCTGGGCCCCTTATGGGCATGCCAATGAGGGACCCTTATACCTTGCCCATATGAGGGATGCCCATATGGCATTTTTATTGCGTGTACAAAGTAGAAGAGGGACGGAGAATGCAAGATCCATCAATGAGACGACCCCCCCCACCCTCTAGAATGTGCAATAATTGACACCCAATATGATGATTTATATGGAATTATGCTATATGGAATATTAACACCTTCCTCAAAAAAGTGCAATATGGAAATAACTTGCCAATCACCTCCCCAACCCCTTACCAGGGCGTCGGAGCGTTCCGAAAAGTGGGGGGACATATCGAATGAAAATGACCATCTAAGCGGAGCCCACCAACGTTGGCGCGGAGCGCAACAGGAAAATTTCAGATTTCATACCCTCTAGATCGACGAAACCGGAAACAGCCACTCGCCAGGCCTCCTAGACCCATCTACATGTGTGATTCGAGTAAAAGACAGACAAAAGTTGTTCATTGTACATACTAAGATGATGTAACGAGTATCACCACCCAGGTATTTTTTTATTACCTTTCCTGTTCTGGCTTGTTTGCGTGGGATCCAGGGGTCTACCGAACGGTCTCTGGTGGGATCGAAGGGAAAAGCCATAGGCGTACGGGACTACTCCAAACTTGGGAGCAGAAAATTGTACCGAATTTCACAAGTCAGTTACTGGAAAACTACCGGCGCGGCACAAAGCGCCGAAAAAAAAATTGCATGTTTTCGGCATTGTTATTAAAAAGTCTGCAAAAAAAAGAAAAAAAAACACTTTTGTTTTTTCCTTCCCAAATTGTCCACGAATTTTTCGTCTCAGACAAATTGGGGGGAGGGAGCATTCTGCCTAGGTTCTGAAATTTTCGAGTGAACGAAATGATTCGGAGCATAAAATCGCATATTTAGCATACAACGCATGGAAGAAAAACGCCAGTGCCCGCGAAACAATCGATAAATTTGCACTTTTGGCTATGCATTACAAAATTCGAGAACTCGGTTGAAAAACACGGGTAATCCTTCCCCACTTCTGCCCTAGTCGGGTCAGATCTTCACCTGGGGTTCCGCACCTGATTTAGTGGACTTAAGACGAATTTCCAATGCGATTATTGTTTGGGTAGGACAAAATGAATCAGTTTAGAGTGATACAAAATCGGGCATTTGCCTATTACTTTTTATCACGGTCCGGAAGGAAAGTGTGGGGGACAAACGTAATGATATCCCCCCCACTTTTGACAAGTGGGGTGGACATGTTCCCCCCGTCCCCCACTGTGGCGCCCATGCCCCTACCCCCAAGACAGAAGCAGTAGCCTGAAGTGCTGTGCGACAGTAATCAGTAAACGTGTGTTGCAAGGATTTGTGGGACACATACAGTATTAGTACAATTTAGAATGAGAAAATACCTGACAAGAATCCCTCGTTACCACCGCTCCCTCCCCACTTTGGAAATAGAAGAGTGTGATACGAAAAATAGTGCATTGCAAATATAGTTCAACTGCCACCCCCCCCCCCCCCGGGGCGTATATATACATTAAAATTCCAGGGGGTGTGAGTCATTTGAGACGAACAAGATTTCCGTGAGGGTTTTTCCGATCTTATTATCGGTTATTGTACAGAGGCGCCGCCATGCGGTCGTGGAGGGTGCTCTGGGGTTTCCCCGACGGGTGGCCAATCGTTGTCGTTAGTGACTGGTGATTAGGATGATCTGGGGAGGGGTTCTAGGGAGAGGGGGTTGCACCCTCTCCTTTGGGAATTTGTGCAAACCTGAAAAACCCCTCAGACGCAAAATGGTGCTATTACTAGTACGATATTATGCAGTGAATGACCTATAAAAAAATATCATTTTTCTGCCAACATATTTTTTCCCGACTACGAACGGTTGTGTGTGTTAAGATAATGTGTGACCAAGCGGTCTGTAAACTAGCGACATGAATAACCTGTGCACTCATATTTGGTCTATCATTTAGATTTATAGATGCTGTACGCTGGATATGAGTATGACATGTGATTTTTCGAAGTGCTTGAACCTAAATTCACATAAATGATGAACTGTAAATGGAAGAACGAGGCGAATGGCATTCACATCCTGGTAGCATGCTAGAGCTGATACCGATATGGGCACAATGTCCAACATAGTTAAATCAATTTCCTGCACACCTCGGACGGGCGCCAAAAAAAAGCACCTATGTTTTTCTCACTTTTTCTCCCGAGTTTCGTCCGCTTTGCTTCCCGACGGGGGGGGGGGGGGGGGGGGGGGGGGGAATGCTTCCCCGTGCGCTGGCGCCGCACCTGTATTGTACGTCGATTTTTTCGAATGTAGTTTCTTTTTTTTTAATTAACTCTGTCTTTACTACAAGGAATCCAGAATGCACACCGAACGAACACTACAATTTGGATTTTGACCAATTTAACGATTTAAACATGCAAATTAGGGGAACACAAACCCAATGCACCTACGTATATATCCACAACATCATGGGGGAAAAAGCTGCCAATTACGCCGACCTCCATATCGGTGACCTCCGATCAAACACTGGTAGGCGACCAAACTTAGGCAAGTCTGCCAACCGATGAACACCTTTCCTGTTCTGGCTTGTTTGCGTGGGATCCAGGGGTCTACCGAACGGTCTCTGGTGGGATCGAAGGGAAAAGCCATAGGCGTACGGGACTACTCCAAACTTGGGAGCAGAAAATTGTACCGAATTTCACAAGTCAGTTACTGGAAAACTACCGGCGCGGCACAAAGCGCCGAAAAAAAAATTGCATGTTTTCGGCATTGTTATTAAAAAGTCTGCAAAAAAAAGAAAAAAAAACACTTTTGTTTTTTCCTTCCCAAATTGTCCACGAATTTTTCGTCTCAGACAAATTGGGGGGAGGGAGCATTCTGCCTAGGTTCTGAAATTTTCGAGTGAACGAAATGATTCGGAGCATAAAATCGCATATTTAGCATACAACGCATGGAAGAAAAACGCCAGTGCCCGCGAAACAATCGATAAATTTGCACTTTTGGCTATGCATTACAAAATTCGAGAACTCGGTTGAAAAACACGGGTAATCCTTCCCCACTTCTGCCCTAGTCGGGTCAGATCTTCACCTGGGGTTCCGCACCTGATTTAGTGGACTTAAGACGAATTTCCAATGCGATTATTGTTTGGGTAGGACAAAATGAATCAGTTTAGAGTGATACAAAATCGGGCATTTGCCTATTACTTTTTATCACGGTCCGGAAGGAAAGTGTGGGGGACAAACGTAATGATATCCCCCCCACTTTTGACAAGTGGGGTGGACATGTTCCCCCCGTCCCCCACTGTGGCGCCCATGCCCCTACCCCCAAGACAGAAGCAGTAGCCTGAAGTGCTGTGCGACAGTAATCAGTAAACGTGTGTTGCAAGGATTTGTGGGACACATACAGTATTAGTACAATTTAGAATGAGAAAATACCTGACAAGAATCCCTCGTTACCACCGCTCCCTCCCCACTTTGGAAATAGAAGAGTGTGATACGAAAAATAGTGCATTGCAAATATAGTTCAACTGCCACCCCCCCCCCCCCGGGGCGTATATATACATTAAAATTCCAGGGGGTGTGAGTCATTTGAGACGAACAAGATTTCCGTGAGGGTTTTTCCGATCTTATTATCGGTTATTGTACAGAGGCGCCGCCATGCGGTCGTGGAGGGTGCTCTGGGGTTTCCCCGACGGGTGGCCAATCGTTGTCGTTAGTGACTGGTGATTAGGATGATCTGGGGAGGGGTTCTAGGGAGAGGGGGTTGCACCCTCTCCTTTGGGAATTTGTGCAAACCTGAAAAACCCCTCAGACGCAAAATGGTGCTATTACTAGTACGATATTATGCAGTGAATGACCTATAAAAAAATATCATTTTTCTGCCAACATATTTTTTCCCGACTACGAACGGTTGTGTGTGTTAAGATAATGTGTGACCAAGCGGTCTGTAAACTAGCGACATGAATAACCTGTGCACTCATATTTGGTCTATCATTTAGATTTATAGATGCTGTACGCTGGATATGAGTATGACATGTGATTTTTCGAAGTGCTTGAACCTAAATTCACATAAATGATGAACTGTAAATGGAAGAACGAGGCGAATGGCATTCACATCCTGGTAGCATGCTAGAGCTGATACCGATATGGGCACAATGTCCAACATAGTTAAATCAATTTCCTGCACACCTCGGACGGGCGCCAAAAAAAAGCACCTATGTTTTTCTCACTTTTTCTCCCGAGTTTCGTCCGCTTTGCTTCCCGACGGGGGGGGGGGGGGGGGGGGGGGGGGGAATGCTTCCCCGTGCGCTGGCGCCGCACCTGTATTGTACGTCGATTTTTTCGAATGTAGTTTCTTTTTTTTTAATTAACTCTGTCTTTACTACAAGGAATCCAGAATGCACACCGAACGAACACTACAATTTGGATTTTGACCAATTTAACGATTAAACATGCAAATTAGGGGAACACAAACCCAATGCACCTACGTATATATCCACAACATCATGGGGGAAAAAGCTGCCAATTACGCCGACCTCCATATCGGTGACCTCCGATCAAACACTGGTAGGCGACCAAACTTAGGCAAGTCTGCCAACCGATGAACAATTGTATCCAAGTCAATGTATCTGTGAGTCACGTCCCAGCCAGGTCAAGAGGTCCTTGAGTCGGTCTTGGCCACATGACAGAAAGTAGAAAGTCTTCAATAGTTTAAGCTTAGAAGAAACTTCTCTCCTCGATGGCCGAAGTTATTGGTAGAGTCATCATCAGGCAGAGGCACTCTTCGTTTAGAAAAAACAAAAGACTGGGTCGGCTATAAATCAATTAATTTTCACCTAAACTCGGCAGAGGTCGGACCCAAAGGAAGGGCGCCTCGTAAATGGCCTCACCTCCATATTGACAAATTATAAAATTTTATGGGCCCCTAGACACATGTGCTGCCAATATTTGAGAACTAACAGCTGCAAAACCTCGGACTGAACTGCAAAAAAAAAGTTTTTGTGTTAAAAAAAATTATTGATAACTTGGAGTCAGGGGGGTCGGACCCCCGCCACGTTTCTAGTCTGGGTCAATGACATGTAAACATGGCATTTGCGTGTGTGGTTAGTGATGATTCTGTTACTTGCTCGATCAGAATAATTATTCAGAGTTTAGTGATCATGGAGGTCGTCTTCTAATTATTACATAGTGGATATAATGATGATATTATCATGAAATGGGCTGTGGGAAAGTGTAATCACGGCGCATATCGGTCTTGTTTTTTTAGCAGCAGCAGAAAGCGAGAAAATGGTTATCGAATATTTTAGGGATGTACTATTCTATAATCTTGGGTCGGTGCTCAAGGACTTTAATTGTATCAGTGAAACTGATAACACCTTTTCGCATGGCTTCGGCTGAGAGGCAAACATTTTCCAGAGGGCCCTTTTCCCAAGACGACGATCACAACTTCACCCCCTCACCACCCCCGGCTAAAGAAAAAGCCGGACGGTAGGCCTACGCCAATGTGTGGGATTTTGGCCGTATTCTATTCCAGTTCATAAGGTATGCCGGACCACAGGGCGCGGGGCGTCGAGGAGATTACCCGGCAAAAAGTTCAGGCTTTCGACGGTCGTTGACGACTTTGCTGCAAATCTAACTTCAGGTCGATTTTGTCGTTCAAGTACTACGTCGGGAAATAGGGCTAATGACTTCGACTTGGTAGATAATGGCTGACGTCAGGGAGGAGACCCAAGCACGGAATTGGGTCGATGTGCGAAGTTCCGAACATTAACAATTTGTTAATCTGACTGAAATGTAAAAAGATAGTTTAGTTGGCAGCCGCAGTCGTCCAACGAAAATAATTAAGTAGATGCATTTAGAACAGCTCGATGTATCTTCTCTCGAATTACTTCTAATCAGAGTCATGGTTTCGAGAAACGGATGGGCTGTATGTTTTAGAATAGTTAAAAGTTTTTTAAATATAAAGTAAGTGATGTTGCGGAGACCCAAAGTTTACCATTGGCGGTATAAAATAGGTTCTAGTTGAGAAAACTGCAACCAAACAAACTGTGACCACATTGAGAAGGATATCCTTCTCAGGCTGTGACTAACAACGATGGTACGTAAAGTCACTCGGACCGGAGTTACACGGGTAAACTTGACGCAGTGTACCAAACTCGGCTTCAGTATTATACCTAGATAATATAATTAGGCGGCGCTCGGAGAGCAACAGTGAGAGCTGTGAAAGGAGGGAAACGAATGTATCCCATCGAGAGCAGCGCTCGTTTTGGTTTGTTATGTTACGGTGGTTTCATTTGTAACGTAGTGTTAACTTAGCCTAACTTTGTACTAGAAGTACGGTAGGGCCTAGGCCTACGTAGGTCTAGGCTAGGGATAGCGCATAGGGTAAGTTTACATGTTCGGTATGGCTAGGAGAAAATTAACACTCACACAAGTGACAGCTTGGTCTGGTATGATCTAACTTAATTTCTATTCATTCACATATTTATAGGTATGACGACTCCCCCTGAGTGAAAATCTATTGCCAACGGGAAAATCAATTAGTGTACTGTTAGCAGTTATGAGGCAAGGGAAAATCATGATATTTCACTTATTTGTAGTGGAATCGTGCCAAATCCTGATAGTTTGTTATTGTTATTCGGGCTCTACCGAACGACTTTTTCATGCCGATCCGGATGGCAGATGTTTTCCTTCCCACCACGGCCGATGTTCGATCCGATGATGGACGGCAGGAACTTTACACCACATACGTGATCAGTTGGTTCTGTTCATGGGTTCTTTTACCAGTGTATGATATGTCTTTAGCGAACCCTTAAAAAGGGTGAGCCTCACCCACCCTTCAGAGTAAGCCATTAGATAAACAAATTATTGATGAACCATTGATCACAATATCAGCTGAACGTTTTTCATAAAGAAAACTTGATAAGTGGGAGCGATTCGACACTAGTTTGTGTCTTACTGCATTCATGTGCTAAAGCTAACGTTAATCACGTAAAGCTGAAACTTGTTGTAAAATGTGCTGCACTGGAGTAATTTCATTTTAAGTGCTCCAAAAATACTGCGATGTCTGGCACTACCTCCACTACTCAGTATAGCCTAGTCAGTGCTGCTATGAATTATTACATCTTGCGTGCATCCATGAATTTAGCGATGTTTCAGTGCGGAGTACCTGCTGTAGGTTTCGCATATTCTGCAGTCTATTGAGAGGATCGATTGGGTGATTGTATGCACATGTGTGCGTGCGTGTACCTGTGTTTGTGTAAGTTGTTGGTCTGCCATAACAAACTTTTTTCAAACAAATTTCAGTTTAGCTTAACGGACACTCATACATGATACAACAAGGATCATGGATAATATGGTTCGGAAAGGGAAACTTTTTTACTCTTGAAAAATATGTTATTTTGCGCATGCTGTAGGCTTCGGAGTGCTTATTATCCTTTTCCGGAACTATTCCAAATCTGACAAAGATAACATTGACAGTTTGGCACTATCGGAACGTTCTCATAGGGCCTGATTGTGCGTGCGTGGGTTGTGTGAAAATGCATCAGGGATCTGTCCGTAAATAATTGGTGTGCATGTGTTTCGAGCTTGAAAAAACAGGGTGTGTACAGTGCACCGGTTACACGCAACTGCTGTAGTACTACGTGGTGACTGGGGTACCACGGAAACGTTCGTATTTTACAACTGAGATACTGTACACGTGTGGACATGTACTTGTTTGACTAGAGAGAGATGATGGCGGTGCTCTGTGGTTTGGCTCCACTCTATTGTCTCTGGTCTGAGCGTGATTTTGGGACTTCCGGACCAGCGGACACATAAATTATACATGTATTAGGAAGTTGCGACGGGATAGCGATAAATCCGAAACTAGAGACGTGCATATGCAGGGTCGCGCCTAGGAATTAATAAACTACGTAGTACGTCACCGCAGTTGGGGTCAGATAGTGAGATATTCAGATGGAAGCCCGCTCAGGATGGAAATTATTAAATAAATCACGACTGTCACCGAGCCGCAGTGGGCAAGGTAGCCAGCTTGTCTACTTTCACTAGCCTCTGGGCAGCCCGGGGGAAGTCATTCTGACATTTTTCTGCTGAGTAGAGTGATTGGTGGGGGATATCGACATAGCAAAACATCCGTAGAATTCGTTGGTCATTGCGCCGATCCGATGTGTTGCCGATAGTGCAAAATATGCGGGCCAGTCCGATCCGATACGCTTATCAGGTTAGAGCCCTACTGTTATTTATGTCAACGTAAATTGCAGAAAGTCCGATTGAAATCCAATTTTTATAACTCAAATGAAGCATTTAGTCTATTATGGGTTTTTGGCTCAATATGCATTCCATAAAAGCCTAGCCTTCACTGTTTGTCATGATAGGGCCATGTTGCGGAGATAAGGAAAAATACCATTTGATTTTTTTATATAAAATATTTTGCCTCGTGTTGAGATGTGGAAATTGGGTGGCCAGTGTTGTTAAAGGTTGTTCCATAATCTGTAGGTATTGCATGCTGATTATGTTTACTGGGACATGGTTACAGCACAGACAACATGATCGGAATATCAAATTGTTGGTATTGAGTTCAGACATGTCTTTTTAGTTTAAATAAGCAAAGCCATGCATGATCATCGTTTGTCTGCTTTCTAATCTAGTTCTGGGGCTAGGCCAAATTAGTCATACATGTGTGAGCAATGTGGTGTCTTTGTTTTATAACAGTCCACGAGGCTTGGTTCGATCAAGTTGCAATACTGTGTAGCTTTCATATGAGAACAATATTGATCAGTGGTTTCCAAACTTTTCAAGGTGGGACCCCATTTCATGTAGCGCCATCCCAGCGCGACCCCGAGTTTGTGTCTCCAAGTTCGTGTCCCACATGTACCTGTAGTACAGTATGAAGTGGTATGAAGAGAAAACAATATAGTGAATGTTAAGAAGCAGGGGGGCCAGCGACAATTGAGCAAAAACAACGTCATATTCATAATGGAAAAACGCTAGACCCGCCGCTAATGACACCCCAAATATTAGTTTTCAGGGTGAATTTTGTAGGATGTTGACTTGCGACGTTCAAATTTGGGTGGTGATGGAATTTGGGGGTGGTTGTACCCTCAGAATTTAGTTTTGATTCCTTGATGAAGACGGAGGAATCTTTGCAGTAATGCCAGTGTGGGTGTGTGTGTGTATGTGTGTGTTGTATGTATGTATTATGTATGTAGTATGTATGTTGCTTGACGCCCTGTTGGGAACACAATAACTCGACCCCACCTGAATGGATGAGCTCATACTTGGTATGTGGTTCCCCATGATGAGTACATGAACCATATTGTTTTTGGGGTCAGGTGACAGGGTATATGAGGTCACCGAGGTCAAAGTCTGAAACCTTGTGAACCCGATAAGTCCAGAATGGTGGGCTGATCGGGTTTAATTGGTGTGAGACTTTCTATGGGTACAGGGAACCCTATGTTTTTGGTATAGGCCACGATGAATTTTGGTCAAAAATAGGAAATATGTTGTGAAAAGTCAATATTTGGCAATTTTGGCTTGTGAACACGATAAACTCTACCCCACTGGATGGATGAAGCTCATACTTGTATGTGTGTTCCCCATGATGATGAATACATGAACCCTATGTTTTGGGGTCAGGTCAGAGGTCATCTGAGGTCACCAGAGAGTCAAAGTCTGAATGAAAACCTTGTGAACACGATACGTCTAGAATGGTTGGTCTGATCGGGTTCAAATTGGTGTGTAGATGTCTTATGGGGAGTACAAGAACCCTATTGTTTTTGGTTATAGGTCGGTGGGAATTTTGGTCAAAATAGAAAAATTGTGAAAGTTGAATTTTGGCCAATTTTAGTTTGTGAACACATTAATTTGACCCCACTGGATGGATGAAGAGCATACTTGGTATGTGGTCCCCATGGTGAGTACATGACCTATTGTTTGGGGGTCAGGTCAGAAGTCATCATGAGGTCAACAGGAGGTCAAAGTCGAAAAAGCTTGTGAACCGATAAGTCCAGAATGGTTGGTCTGATCAGGGTTCAAATTTGTGTGTAGCTTTCTTATGAGGGAGTACTGGAACCATATTGTTTGGTTAAGGTCCGGTTGAATTTGGATCAAAAATAGAGAAAATTTGTGAAAGTCAATAATTGGCCAATTTTGGCTTGTGAACACGATAACTAGACCCCACTGGGTGGATGAAGCTTACTTGCGTATGGTGTTCCCCATGGATGAGTACATGCATCCCTAATGTTGGGGGGTCAGGTCAGAGGTCAAGTGAGGGTCAACCAGCGGTCAAAGTCTTGAAAACCTTGTGAACACGATCCGATAGTCAGAATGTTGTCTGATCGGGATGTGGACAAATTGGTGTGTAGCTTTCTTATGGGGAGTACAGGAACCCTATTGTTTGGGTATAGGTCGGGGTGAATTTCGTCAAAAATAGAAAAATTTCGTGAAAGTTGATATTTTGGCCAATTATTGGAGTCTCTCTACCTAACCTGTGAATGTATATTGGCGAAGCCTCCGCTTCCTCAATTATCAAGGTCGGCAAGAAGCAGTCCTGCTACCACTATCACATTCACTCATTGATAGATGCGATTGGGATGTAGGTGCTGATATGCAGCCACTCTTATTCATGCGAAAGATGTGTAGTCACGGCGAAAGGCGTCAAAGGTTGATACTGTGGAATGATTCAAGAACCACTCTATCATGATATGGTAACAATGATTATCACCATTCACTTGTTCTCTCATTTTAGACCCAGTCTGCCGTGACCAAGATCAAGTCCCTCATCAAGGAGCAGCCAGATGCCCTCGGTCTGAGGGTGGGGGTCAAGACCAGGGGGTGCAATGCCTCACTACACACTGGACTATGCCAAGGAAAAAGCCAAATTTATGAGATGTCAAGCACTATGGTAAGTCTAATCTGTAATGACCCCAGCAATATCACTCACTCTCTTTTACATCACCCACAGTACGCACAACAGGAAGGGTTGTCTAACTTAGGAAATGGTCCTGTAAATGTTGGTTTATTATGCCAGAAACTATTTTGTGTAGCCCTCCTGAGTTGTCAGGTTACTTGGTCAGTATTAACATTGCCTGGCACTAAAGTGTTGATAATTTTGAGCCAATTTCTTATTACTCAGAAGATCGGGGTCCAAATCCCAGTTGAATTTTCACAAAGAAAAATTGCACCTATTGCCTCCTCACATGACCGAACCACCTCACCTATTATTCTGGACACAATCGCAAATTTTAGCTAGACCAAGACAATCTCTCAACTGCTCAGATGAATTTCTGTCTTTTTGAAGAATGCCACACATCTTACCATTCTCATATCATTTCTCTCAAGTTTAGTAAAATCTTCTTTCACTGCTCACTACCATAGAGCATGTACAACACTCCTGACACAAGCCTAAAAAAAGTCCCTTTCATGCGTCGGAAAATACCTCAGAAAATAACAATGGCAAACACTCTCTTACCTTTTTCCAGCCACTTTCTAAAATCTCACCACAGAACTTTTCCCCCACCCCACCCTCTGCACTAATCATATCACCTGGATAGCAGAACTTTTCCACCGGTTCCAGGGAATCATTGCCTATGGCCTGACACTGGTGATTAAAAAAGATCTAACTTCTCCTGTACACTTTTTACATAAAATTTAAAAAATTAAAAAACGTTCTCTGGGACACCATACAACCTTTCATTTAAACCCATGCTTACAAGTTTGGCAGAATAATGGATCTGCCTCTTATCTATCCACACTCCTTGCACAAATCTTCCACTGGTTGCACCATCTCTATAGCTCTCCTAACTTCCCATCTGGCAATTGATCCATTTTTCCACACCTGTATACAACACAGAGTTTGCCACCACCCTTTCCCCACTCACACCACATGGGTCCACTCACCTTGCAGACACTTCTCCATCCATCCCACTCCCACACCTTCGTCTTCCCGGGGATCACCTTCAGCCCCTTACTCTTGAGAGCCCTCTTCCAGCTCTAGAACTTCTCTCTCAACCCTCCATCAGGTCATGTGCATTCAGCATCTCACTCATCAAGCCCTCTCTCTCGCTCTCCGAAACACAATCTAACTCTTGTCTTCGTTCCTTCAAACAAACTCATCACTGCTCACTCGCCCCTCACTGTTGCATCTGTTGCAACTATAAGTAAGCCTTGTGTCATGCTGCCACTACGGAGTGCTTCAGCTGACTAAGGAAATTCTCAGTAGGAAATGTAGAGGTCCTGTTTGGGTGTGGATGGACACCGCGAATCTCATCTACATTTTCGATAGTGTCCCTGAAAAAGAACGAGGCAGGGGTGAGAATTCATGCTCCCAGGATCGCCATTTTAACAACTCAACCCCTCCGACAGACGAAGTTCAGCTTCACTCGTGCATGCCACTTTCCTAACGAGTAATGAATGGGGGGGGGGTTTGAAAGTTGGTTTCTAATGACGACACCAGGGGTTTGAACCAGGGACTAAGGCATTGCAGGCGGACACTCTAACCGTTCTGGCTACCCACCCGCTCACTGTGCCTCTGATAGACCTCTCTTCCTCATCGCTCACTCCATCTTCCTCGGGACCCAGTCAATTAACCTTTTCCAGCTCATCAAAACCATAAGCAGCTTCTTCTCCTCATCTCGGTATTTCTCTAGCCCACTCGCCCCCCCCCCCCCCCTCCACACACAAAAAACACTGCATCTGTGTCTCTGTTTTCTGACATAAAACCAAATTGCATTTCATCCACTTTCACAAATTGTTCATCTTTTTCTCGCAGCCACCTTTTTCCCACATTCCTTCATCGCTTGCTCCAGTAGATTCACTCCCCTCGAGTCCCCTGTATACACAAAATGTATGGGGAGTAGTACACCTTTTAGTGAATTTTGTGAGAACAGGAAATTTATCACCACATTTCCACATTAAACTGACTTGATGTTCTTACTGCTTCAACATTAAACTTTGTTTTCTTTTTGTATTCCTCCAGGTGTGAAGGTGTTCGTGGACTCCAGGCACAATTAACTCTGTTAGGTACTGAGATGGACTACGTGGAGAGCACACTGAGTAGCGAATTTGTCTTCAATAACCCGAACATCAAGGGAATTGCGGGTGTGGAGAGAGCTTCACATGGATGTCCATTTCACCCCAGACATGTATTTATTGTGTAAATATATTAAACATGTCGTCGTGCGATCGAGGCAGTGATGGGAGATGTGAATCTTCAAGTGAGAAGAATTCTTCGAAGAATCCAAGCGAGGAGGGATTATCTAGAGGAATTGGATTCCCGGATCTACCACCTTTCAGGCGAATCAATCTGATGGTGAGGGGAGTAATACGCTCTATTTGTGTGGATGCCAGACGGAAGCCCCAATTTTCTTTCAGAGAAGTGGGCATGCCCGTCGCAATCACTCAGTTCCACTCCACGATGATGGACTACAATTCCTTCTTTCTCCCATTTTAATGGGGACTCTCCACCAGCTTCCACTCCGGTCTCCAGGGCTCATTGTATGGGTTTGCTCTCGGTATTTCAAGCCTAGGCACACTGCTTGGAAGGCTACCATCAGAATGTAGAAAAATACATCTAAAACTCCATTGCAGTTTTCTCCACCGATTTTAATTTGTGTCAAGACTGCAAGGTTATACAGTAGGTAGTTGTGTCTCTTGAGGCAAACTGTGGGCATCAGAGGATGGGAGTGGGTGAGGGGGTACTAAAGACGGTACACTCAAATTGGCAGAAAATCTGGTCTGGAGTTCCAGCTGTCATAATCCGCGATCAGGGGAAATACAAAGTCCCCAGTCATTTTACTGACTATGGCCCTTTAATATTCCGGTGTCTGATCACTCCAGGCCTCCATCCTGCTGTTGCCGAACATGGGCAATTCTTACTGTATCCTGTGAAATTGAACCTCTCTCACAGAGTAGACTCATCAAGGGGGACATTTCCTGTTTATTGAGTTGGTAGCATTACAAAAGGGGTGTTGTTTACAAAACCCATATTTCTGTGAAAAAGACGATGGGCTACATTAACACAGGTCCCATATAATTTAGCTTTCAGTTTCAAGAGAAATTACACCATTTGGAATGAATGGTCCCGCATCGTTCACCTCCTAGCGGAACAATGATTTCTTTTGATTTGATATTTAAATATAACATGGTATACTAGTTTCCAATAATGATATTGACACTTCATTCTGTAAAATTCAAGTCTTATGTTAACGGTTCTAAAGACCTGTTTTTAGAAGGTACCATCCGAAGCTGTCATATTTCAGTGCAGAGAGTGCCCAGGACGCATTCACACACATAGTCCCCTGGGCATCATAATTTATTGAAAAATTTGCTACATCACTGCCAGATAAGCCAGACGATAAAATGTAATTCACGGCGCATGTTGCAACGTACTGTACTGCTATCGTACTGCACACATATGGCGCATTATGTGTTATGCACTAAGGCTCAGACTGGGGGGTGTGCACTGTCTAGAAGGTTCCTGTGGTTGGCTACAATAATCCTAATCTCTAATCGGAAGAAAATATCATCGGAGGCAGTGTGCATCAGCTGCCAGGCCGAGGGGCCCCAGCCTGTAACGATGGGATCCCCATTGTTCAATTAATTCCTCAGCCTGGCTGAAAGAGCCTCAGCCTCAGCCTGGTAACAATGGGATCTCTATTGTTCAATTAACTCATCAGCCTGGCTAAGAGAGCCTGATGTGCTCAAGTGGAATGTATGGTTAGATCACACTTTAGCACCAACTCACATCTATTGACCTTAGACTGAATTACTTCAACTCAAATGAAACCCATTCAGTAATTGTACTTTCCTACATTATCTTCGGGGCTCTCAGTTGAGTTCGATTGCTTTCTTCCCCCAAGAGTGTTGGATCTGCTCACAGACTACCCTGTCAGTCACCAAGGACGACTGAGGTGAAAGACTTGAGTAGTATTAATACTGAGAGGATGAATCAAATGCCCTATAAACATTACAACTTGCTTGGCTGGATATTACATGTGAGGTGGCAGGAATGGTAGAGTGTTTGCCAGCAAATTCTCAATACCTGAGGCCCCTGGTTTGAACCCCGGTTCGTCCAGACACCAACTTCACCTGCCTCTTCCTCGTGGTAGGAAAGTTGCGCATGATGAAGCTACCCTTTGTCTGTTGTAGGGAGGCATTGAATGGTGGTCCCCCTGGAGAAGCAGGAAGTACTCACCCCTGCCATCAAATAGAGAAGGCGTGATTCGCCAGTGTCCGCCCACAGTCCCACAACCTTGAGCCTCTTACAATTTTGAACTACGAATTTCCTTAGTTTGCTGAAGCACCTTCGGGAGGACGCATAACACGATACGAGCTTATACATTGTGATAGACTAAAAGGGGGGTCAGTTTAGGTTCTGTGAGCACCCAACCCTGTTTTAGGCTTAGATGAAATACAGAGCTAACCCTCCATCTCTACAAACGATCATTGGCCATGACATTCCCTGCTAGTCATAAGAGGCTAATGAATGGAGGGAGCTTGCACTGTTTCAAAATTTATGTTTATTCATATCTCAATCTCAGGGTTCCTGCAGTCATGGAAAACCTGGAAAGTTTTGAGAGAGAAAATCCAGGCCTGGAAAAGTTTTGAAATTCAGAAAAAAATTGTCTGAAGTGACATTGTTCGGTTGCTTTGGCTTTTACTGTTCACAGCTGTCGATGCCGCTTGACCTTTCTTTGACTGTCATAATTGAAATTTCTTTGCTGTCATAATTGAAATTTAGAAGACATCAAGAAATAGGTCATGGAAATTCTTTAATGGTTGGGAAAGTCAACAGGAAATGATGGAGTAAGAAATTGCAGGAACCCTGATATCTCTACAAGATATGTAGTTATACTACAAACCCCCAACAGCCACAGTGGGTGTGTGTCCTTTGTTTGTAGGCACTTCAAGTAGCCTGTTATTCATGTCCAGACTAGAGTTTGGACTACTACCGGACAGTATTTCCGTTAGTGAGGAGTATGGTTAAGTAGAGGGACAGGGTATTAACAATCATCTGAGATGTCTGGTCAATTAGGACTGGTTTTGTAGGTAACATAATTATATATCCCGGCAAGACAACGGTTCGCGGACAATACTTGGTTAGGGGGGTGCGGCCCATCCCACTGCCAGAAATTCAGGTTTACATAGGACTTAGCTTCACATATCTGCCATAGAGAAATCTATTGGGTCACAAAAGTGGGTATGAAATTTTGAAGATTATCAGTTTGGAGTGAAATGTGGACTGCAGTTTAGTCCTGATAAAGCTAGGTCATTTGGTGTCATCAGGGGTCAAATTTGCATAATTTATGCAATTGTTTGCTTTGTCATTACTTTAGTGCAGGGCTTTCTCGTGGAGATATCATGGTTTTGGCCTTGCAATCTCCATGCAAGTACAATAGCTTTTCAACACATTCTTGTGTTGAGCCAAACCTCGGTACAAATGTCCACCATATTAAGATCTCGGATGGCTGCGAAAATGTCATATTCTAACCAAATTGGTGTGTGTAGACTACTGACATCTATTCCTGGCAAGAGTGGAGGTCATTGCGGTCATCCGAGCTAAGATTTGCGTACATGCGATTTTTCAAACTTAGCCGCATTGGAACAGAAACTTCGTGGTTATGTTCTCTGGGTCATGAGAGTTCTTTCAAAATAAAACTTAATTGACATCGTCACCAACTAATTGATCGAAGGCTGGTTCTGTGGGTATATAAACGTTGGTGGTTTACCCGCCTGCCAATGTCTACTTCGAGGTCAACTAAAATTTGCCCGATTGATTCATGCAAATTATCAACTTTGTGGCACTGCACGTGTATAACATTTGGTCCTGATAGATGTATGTGGAGACCATTCTTAAGTACACTGGAGATCATCTGAAGTCAGTGTTATGTCAATGGTAGCAAATAAATAAATGTGCATTGAACACATGAAACTTGTAAAAAAAACATGTGATTATGTGTTGACTTTCCCGCTGATCGTTTCTCGCATATCGTGGAATTATCTTCATTCTACTGTAGCTTGCACTGACGAAGTCTACAGGAGTGGACAAAGTATGATTGTAGGACTTGATGTGAATCTTCAAAGTCTATTGAAATCAATCGAATCATGGTGCATGTATCAAATCCACCACCCACAGCTCGTCTTTGCAGGGATAGTGCACATGTGACTAGTTTGTAATCATTGCACTGCATCATTGCATCTCTAGTTCGTAATCATTCTTGTTAGGGTTGACAGATTGTGGAGGCCCTATTTGAGGATTCACACTAAAATAGTGTTCACCAAATGAAACTCTCCAAAAGTGGAAGGAATAATCAATAGAATAAAATGCCATATTTTTCCTACATTTAATGTATTCTCTCCAAAATTGTCTACAAACAATTTTCAATACATGACTATAATACAATCAGCTGCTCATACACTTGTAAACCTCTTTCCGACATATACAATAATTTTGATCCCCACATTAGTCGATACTAATCAGACAATCCAAAAATCAACCACATTACATAAGATAATGCTGGCCATAGTGCACATGAACTATTGCCAGTACTTGCCAGTAATTTTGCCAGTCACACACAGGGCCTTAGCCAGGAATTCGAAACAGAGTGTCTCACTTGTGAACGATGAAAATCACTATAGCACAATGCACTTGCAGATCGCGGGCACCAGTGCGGAGCGCGATCGATACCGAAAGACTTGCCAGTTTTGGTGGAGTCAAGAAAGCAACTTTGCATGTCATATTATATCCACTGCACTCAAAAATGCACTATGTCATTGCTGACTGAGGAAATCGTGACCACGCAACCAAGAAAAACTACAACACAAACTCGTGGCCGTCTCAAGGCCCTCTCACAGAAAATTGGCCCGTCCCCATCAGTGTCCCGGCCATCTCAATGACGGTGAGACGTCCCTCTGGCTAAGGCCCTGGTCACACACATCGTGAATTCCGCAGTAAACCAATTGGAGCTATCACTATCCTGCATAGTTCTTCATTATCATGTGTCTGTCTGTTCATGAAATTACATTTTCCAGCACGCAGTAATAATTTTATTCCATTCAAAATAATTGCTGTCTGTGTTCACAGGCTTTGACAGGTGTGATTCATCGGGTGTACATGTATGGGAACATGGATCAATTCAAACAGACTGTAAGCGATGATCTCTGATTCAGCGAAGAGATTCGCACTCAAATTATTTCCTCCGACAGTTTTCAATAATTTTTTTGGCGTATGAAACGTATCTGCATGGAATTCACCGGAGAAGCTGCAATAGAGATATAATCAAATTGCAGTAAATGTTCCCCAAGATTTGAGATAAAGACTAGAGCACTGTACAAAGTTCATTACAAATTATTGTTACAAGTAAATTGTTGTAATAGTATATAAACCACTTGATTCCAGAAATTACCATACCACTTCCGCCGAGATAGAAGATTATACTTGAAGATTGTCATGGATGAATATCTGAAGTAACGCAGATACCGGTAACATGAACTTCAGTTGACCACTGTAAGCCACAGTCCACAGGTCATATAGGGGATTACACTCGCCAACACACTGAAATGCTATATTTACTTGAATACACAAACTGTAATGAGTTCTTGCAAAACAAACTTTGAAAATGTGCATCAAACAGTTCTTCTTTTAGGGACTTGAGGCCAATTCTCATGCCTATAGAAAATATTACTGATAGGCACTGAAGCTATCAGTGAACTCGAGCTAATATTCCAAAAGTGGAATACTCTTGTACCTTCATTTCAATGTTAGGCATTCATTTTTTTCAAATGGAAGTGGTGCTGTTTTTACTCAGCACTGCAGCTGTGTTGCTAATTATGTGGAGTATCTCAGCTCACCATCTCAAAATTTTTCAACCTTTGGTAATTTATCAAGTTGTTTATAGGTGCCCTGAAGATGTCCTAAAACAATTATAAAAAAGGTGTTCTCCCCATTATTATTAGGTCAATCTTTTTATGATTTTTTTGTTTTTGGGTATCAAAATAATCCAGTGAATTTAGGGCCATGTGAAATATCTACTATTCGGTTGCTCAAGTACACTAAATAACACTTAGGCAGCCTGCTGATCGAAAACCGGGATACCAAATTTTGTGCAGATATTGATCCATGACAGCCTTAAGGCTGAGTAAATAACCCTAGCCGGGTAGTCAGGCTACAGGGCTAGACACCTGTCAATAAAATGATATATGAAAATTGAGCACTGAATCTAGCTTCTCGAAGAAACTGGCTTGTGACTAGCCCACGCTGTTATAAGACACCCTTGCGGAAGTGAGCACAGCCAACAATAACAACACACGCTGAGTGTCGTTTTTTGCAGAGATATTTGATTGCGTGCTCATCGCATACTGCGCGAGTGTTTGACAATAATTTTATATTCTCAATTGATTAATACTTGCCCATGCGGATATTCATGCTGCGAACGTGCAGTGCTCTGGTCCACTGTGTGCGCTCCAGCCAGCACAAGTACAATGTGGAACTGAGGGAGAACTCTAAGCATGTCAAAATGAGAAGAAAAATAAAATAACTCTGCTCACCACCAAATCTCCCCCCCCCCTGAGGGCCCCCCCCCCCCCCCGGGCATGTCAGTTCATGTAATAACGCATGTTTCATTTTTGATCGAACCGCAGGAGGCAGGGTTTGGCTCTCAGCCCCTCCCTAATTTTTCACGATTTCCAGAATTTTGGCCACAAAGGTAGTGTAAATGTAGAAGAGCTAAGAGTGACCTAACAAGGAGGTCGCTCGTCAAGGATTATCTGGGACTTAAGTGATAACAGAGCTGCGAAATGCACAATGAATGGAAAACACATGTCATTACATTGCTTTTATAACGTAGTTTAAATATGGACATAAAAATGGAACCATTAGTAAACCACAAGTGTTCTCTCTTGAATAATATACACTTTTGTGAGTTCATATTCTCAGTGGTGATTTTCTATAAACTCCTATAAAAGTAAGTCCAATGAATCTGTTTGCCTGTGATGGCCGTATCATAGAAACATGGTACACATGGTAGGTTTGCCTACTCAATGCTTATTCCGATTCATTTGGATAAGGTTTTGCCACAGCACACCTAGTTGCTAACTCTGCAAACCAATCACAACTTATTTAGACACATTTCATGTTTGTATTGTGGGATCCGCTATTATGGTGTCACATGAGGCACCGTACCTGAAGCACCTGGATGGGGTTGATCAGAATATAATAATGATAATATATATATAATATTAATAATAATATGGGTGTGGCAGGACACTGGCTAATCTCGCCTGACCTGTCGAAGAAGAGTGCCCTGAGTAATGAGGAAGGGGCGAGAATTTTCCTGCGATCAGGCCCACATTTAACATCCATCCGACAGACGAGAGAGTATAGCTTTACTGGTACTGCAGTTACTTGGTGCTACTACACGACACAGGAGCGGGGTGAATTGGTGATGGAAAGTTGGGTTGTCAGTGACGACACCGAGGTCCCCTAATGCAGGCGGGCACCCTACCGTTCCTGCCACCTCGCCGCTTTTAGTAATATATTGCAAACAATGAATACTGTATACATTTAATGAGTCTTCCTCTGTGATCCATTGCCTAACAATACTGACTTACCATAAGAAAAAGTTTTGTCCCCTTCAATTTTAGCTAAGACCATAAACATCCCACAGCTCACACCACTGATTGAGGAAAAAAGTGAAACTTCCCTGGTCTGATTGACAGTTGGAATTTACAAATTATCCTAAAAATACTTCTTCTCTGTCAAAGTTCTGTCGTTGGTGAATGCTGTCTAAACGTCCTTGCACCAAGAATGTAATTGACTTTTTCATCTACGTTTTGACAGCCCTTCCGGGCAAAGTTACCCTCCGGGGCCTGGAAAGAGAGTTCGGCCATGACCTCCTCGAGGAGTTCCTTTCTGGGGGGTGCTTAAGTCGCTGTCGAAGAACCCTCTCCACGCACCTGGTGACATGCTTCCTCTCTAGCGGCAAGAAGGGGAGAAAGTAACTGATGTGGAACTTGTCTATCAACTTGCTTTGGCTAGACCAGAATCTGTGAATGGATGGAAAATATTAATTAGAGAGTAGTACCAATATTTTGGCTGCAAAGCACCTAGTACAGAGAATTGTGATCGTGATGTAATTTGGACTACAGACAGAAAGGCTGCATGTTTGGGACCCTCAGACGCAGGAGCCTTTTTCTAGCGTGCTCTTGGACAAGGCACTGTCTTCATTGCTTATAACCCCTCCACCGGTCACAGGCAACTACTCTATGAACTGGGGTAGGGCCCCTACTGTTCACAATGACATAACCTCATTCTATGGGATCTTCTGAGAGGGTACTGGTTCCCATCATCAGGGCAGTGTTGTAGTCGGCCGGCCTCGAGGCCGCTTGTTGTGGCCCCGCCCTCGGCCTCGTTTTTTTCGAGGCCACCATACCTACAGTGTACAAGGTGAAAAGCTGAGCCCGGCCTCGGCCTCGGAGGTGCCGGCCTAGACTACATCCCTGCATCATGTAATATCTTGTAGTCACTTTGGCTTCGAGGGAAAGGCCGTAAGCCCGCAGATGGTGAAAATCAGGCGAGCACAAACGAAGACTAAACCCGCTGTCCACCACTGTTGTGAAATATGTTTATACTGTTACCACTCTTTTGGGACCAAACACTCATTTTTCAACTCTTTTATAGTATCCCTGCTACACAATTTGAAATGTAGCGACACATGCATATTGGGTTGTCTTTTACTTCTAATACACCAAAGGAAGCTCTTGAACGTATAAAAAATGGACATCATTGAAATGCTTGGGCCATGCTGATTAGCATAACCAATTGCAATCTTTCAAAGATTGTCGGTTTCAATCAAACTTAGTGAAGACCCCTGTGTAGTGTTCAGGGGACCCACTATGCAAATTTCTAAGATTTGCTAGAGCTCAGCAGAATTCAGTGAACTTGGTTCCAACCAACAAAAGTTTAAGTCATTTCAGTCGGGAATCCAATTAGCAAAATCAAAAAAAAATGCAGATTTGTAACCAAAGTAGGTGCAGCATTCAAGACTCAGTTGATGTACATTTGTACTTTACAACGAATACGATTCCACACAAACTTTCCTTCCTTTTCTATGGCCTGTGGTGCCCTGGCTGTCGGAAATGTAGGTTTGCACAACAAATGGAGAGCGACTATTTTCAATTGGGGAAGAAATATCGGTGAGTTTATACTAGTATGTCAAGTTCCAAATACTGATTCTGCACAATGTTATGTACACGGAGTTCTATTTGTGTTGATCATTTTTTGTTTTTCTTTCTTTATACCGCTCATCACTCAGGGACAGGATTATATTCAACAATGAACTGATTCCTGTGATTGATGCAAGTTCACAAAAGAGGGCAGCTTAGCTTGGTTGGAAGTGCTGTGATCTGATCACCAGTTTGATCCCATCAGTCGAGGCATGCCTCCTGATGGGTCATGTACCCACTCAGTTGTGGCCTTGTGGTGGGCACTGTACCGGCGGTGCTTGCTGACGGGGATATCCTCCATTCCGTTTTTTTTATACAGGCAAATTTAGCATAATTTATGCAATTATTTCGGAAATTTGTCTGGTTAAATTGAGCTTTTGCAAATAGATTAGAAAACTATTTGACAGTTCTAACCGAGTGGTTGGCACGTTTGTTTAGAGCGTCGGCCTTTCGACTGGGCGATGGGGGTTTGAATCCCGGTTGGGCTATACCAGAGACTCTAGAAATGTACCAGCTACCTTCCTCCCATATTAAAGGGAGTGGAGCAGTGAGCAAATGAGGGTTGGGCAATTCGCACTGTGTGTGATTATCCCCACCCCCACATGAGGGTACCGTAATGAAGAGGCATCGTCTCATTCTGTGTGCCTGGTGAGGGTTTTGCAGCTGACAATTAGGTGCAGTGTACCCGGTCCGCACCTTGCTGGGGCCTTGAGGTAGAGTGATTCTCTGATTCGGCAAGTATATTTTTTTTTTAATTTTTTATATTCATTTGGGGGCCATTTGAGGTCAGTTGATGCAAAACATCGTGATTGCCGGAATCCTACAGTACTTGGTGCATTGTATAACCGTACAAAGACTATGGCCAGTAAAAATCCATGGTTGCCAATGATATAGTGTTTGCTGACTTTGCTCTTGCTAAAGGAAACACCTTGCCAGAACAGTTCTCTTACTTCCAGAATTATATATCTCTTCTTCCATAATCTGCTCCATATCCCTGTAAGCCAGTGATTCTCTCGGCGATCGCTGAGATAGTACCCCAGGTTTGTTGTGATCGATCCTTGCCCCCCGAATGCTGAAAGCGGAGAAGAGCCGTGTCTGTGGGTAGCTTGAACAAGTCTAACAGAATATCTGAGTTACATAGTTCGTTTCAAAGACTCTTCGTGACCTAGTTTGTATCATACCTACAGTCTCCTGCCCAATTGAAATCTTACCAGAAGGAAAATGAACTTTTAAATGAAACCGATTTCAAGCAATGAACAAAGATAGTTAGGAGTAAATTGCTGAAAGGCTTTCAATAAAAAAACAATGTTGGGGGCAAATTAGGTAGAGACATCTTTTAGTCCATGTGAACCAAAACAAACGAAAATTATACAATAAAAAATTATATGTAATGTTTACTGACATATATTATACATTATAATGTCTTAAGGTCCGAAGACTTGATGTAATCTCCCTTTAGATCACTTCAAAGGCATTGACTAGGAAATCCCTTAATTTATTCACTTAGACGAATCATCACAACATCATTTTCTAACCAGATCAAGTATTTGGACATTGGTTTAAATATGGATAGTTATGTATATTTTTTTCCGCAACATGGAAACTCAACTATCTAGGCTAGTATCCACCCCATAACCTTTTCATTTGCGGCTACCGCATCAAGTGGGCAAGCTGTCCAATTGATCAGAAAGGATGTTGAAAAATAAAGTTTGCAGCAAAGCATTATCAGGATCTGTTTTGAGGAGTGATGTTTATAATTTTTATTACACACTTACACCATCGTTGCTCTATCAGTAATAACTTCTTGAATATTTCTCTAATAATTGGAACAACTTGTTGTCACACACCCACACAAACCTACGCTGACTGACTGCACTTAACACAATTTACCTCGCAGGTACTCATTAGCAACGGACGGAGAGAAGCAGATGGAATTTTTATACTTGATATTATTATTTCTAATCTTGATTGCAATTACTCTTGTCTGGCAAAATGTGAAGAGTTATGGGGTTATCCGCTATTTATGTGAGTCCAATATAGGGAAGTTAGTGAGTGAGTAATACTTGCTAATGTCACTCAGGGCTTTTGTGAGTTGCAGTGTGACGGACCAGTGAGCCCTAAGAGGTAATGTCAAGCCTTAAGGAGTCTCCTTCCAAGAATGTCCTTGATCCCTAAGTGCAGTCCCTATCGGCTACAAACAATGGACAGGGTCGTAGGAATTCTCCAGGCTGGCCTGCCGGCCACTGGACTCCTGGGCTCTAAACTCGGTAGGCTATACAGTTAGGCTAACACAGCATGCTTACTCACAAGAGTGAAGGAAATATTCACCTCATAATTAATAACGGGTTCCGACGTCCTAAAATCTCTCAAACAGACTAAAAACACTTGAAACTAACAAGTCATCAAAACACAACTTTAGAAATTTGAAAACTTGTCAAACTTCAGATCCCCTTTTGCGACAATTTACGTGGAGGCTGCATGAAAGGATGAACAGTAGTGGCCATGCTAGCTAAAAGAAATGGCAGATCCAGGGCTAAAGGTGGGTTAACTGTAAATCTAGTAAGTCTCATTTTGGCGCGTAAATTGTGAGATTGCGAAAAGCCATTGAGGGGTGTGTAGGTACACTCACTAAAGTCATTTTCAAAGAAACTGCTCATTCTAATTGGGTGGACCACTGTGAACAACTACTTGGAATCTGGTGCTTTACTTCAATGCCACATGGAAAAGAGCTCTTTGTAATCACCCACCTCTCTGCACTCCTCATTGATTACAAAGTTTTGATCATGTGCCCACTGAATTGAACAGCATTCTCCTTTGACTCTACTCCTTCCCAATGTAGCGGGGTCTGAGCACATTACAAAGCTACCATTATGTCTTTGATTTTTTTTTTTTTATTACAAATGCATGAACAATAGCAACATTGGCAGGCCACTGACTGATTGGAAAAAGTAGCACACCTACATCACCTGGTATTACTCTGTATGAAGCTCAAAATGCTGTTAAGGGATAATATTCCTACCATCTATTTAGCAAACAGGGACCGTGAATTGACCCAGATGCACACGACCACCTTATCAAGATACATATACTTTTTCTGTAATCTTTACAACTGATTTTTGCATAAGAATTGAGGAACGGTGTCAAGGCATCCAGTTAAGCCCAGTGGGAAGGAAAATCAACCTCTTCAAAGATGAACAATGGATGCGGGCACCTACGAACATGCCACTCCACACAGTTCTTGAAGCTCTTTCTGGGAGGAAGAGGAATCGGGGTGGGGTGAAGTAGTATTGGAGGAAACTGCAGGACTGGGTTACACCAGAGGTTATTATATCTTTGGAACACCATATCTAACAGGGCAAAAAACCTTGTGGAAGAAGGGTAGAGTGGTATCAGTTACACTTCGCAGGTGTAAATATTCCGGATTCGAAGTCCAGCCTTTCGCCCGAGGGGCTGTAAATGCCAGCAAGATGGGCGAGGGTCTTGGTCTTCACACCATGGTTCCACTGTAATGAGTAAGGAGGGTTACTGGGGTTGTTACGGGATATTTGCAATAAGTCTTGTCGGTCAGCTGGGCCGCAATCACCCCATGCCCAACTTGAACTTCAGCTCCTACAAAATGGCAAGTCCAGAGCCGGTGGGATTGGCCTACACCCCTTGCATCGGTATCATCTGGGCACTAGTTGAGAACAAAAGGCAAGTTCGTGCAGTGCTTCATACCCGATCTATACCGCAGGGTTCTTCAGGAGCCTAGATGGCTGCTTTGAAACCGTGGAATTCAATCGATAAAACAATTGATTCCAATAAACGGTTCCTATATGGAGGTTACTGGCTCTACCAGTTTGGGCTTATGGGCATGTCAAATGACTCACAAAAGTCCTTTTGGAGACAGTCCAAGTCTTTCCGTCCAGATGATAGCGTGTTTGTAGGCTACATGTCTGTGCGAAGTGTCAGGCTTCCACGTACATAAACACATGTGTGGAGGCACCGCGGAACAACTACTAAACAAAATGTCCGCCATCGAGAGAGGCCGATTGGTCAACTAGCCCATGGGGCGTTTGTGCGTTTGGTAGTGAGTTGTAGTGAGTCAAAAACCAAATAGTTAACAGGGTAGATAAATTAAGGAGGTGTATTCGTGTATTAATGCATGACTCACAGCCAGAAACAACAAGCAGCTATATTCTCTTATGTAGGTGATTGATTTATTCTGATAAGTAATAAAAAACTGACCTTTCGCAGAGGATATACTGATCTTCTCTTATACGAACAGTAGTAACAATCAACATCTACAAACCAAGTATAGCAATTTTCTCTCATGACTAAAATATTCTTCAAAGTGAAATTATTTGTTGAGTTCAATAGGGGAAACAAGAATGTTTGAAGGGTGAGCCAAGTAGATCAGATCAAGATGCCATGTTGGGGGAGGCCTTTTGTCTTGGAGGACACTACACATGCAATAAAACTCTAGGAAAAAAGGCCTCTAAATATGATTCAATTTTTTTTATAAGGGCGGGATAGACGGAAACGTTTGGTTTTCCTTATGCTACTTATTAGCCTCTGTAGCTCTGCAGCCTGATCTGCAATTGTCCTTTGATAAATACAGTTATGGCCAAATTAGATGGGGTAAGCACCCTGACATGCATGCCTTGTGGCTTGCAAAATAAGAACCCAGTTAGGCATGTGAAGAGGCCCTGTGTCACATATACCATATACACAATCTTATAAAAACCACGACTCACAATGACAAAAGTTGTGAGCCCCCCCAGCCCCCCCCTACCAACCGCCCCCCACCCAAACCACCGCTCCCGTTTCCACTGCCGTTCAATTGTTAATTAGACTAAAACTGATGAATTCAGTGAAGCTAATGCTGATGTTTTGACCTGTGCACCTCGTATGTCCTGTCTGTCTTCAATTACCTTGGATTTCTCAATGTCCTGCGTGATCGGGTAGTCCTTGTCGCAATCCTCAAGTGGACATAGTTACTGTCCATTCCCCTTCGGAACCAGTCTTGGCGATAAGCCTGGACATGAATGATTTCCCCGATTCCCGCAGCTCCCATGGAACGAGAACACCAGAGCTATCCGAGCCATGACTTGGTATGGCTCCCAGGGAACGGAGCATCGTGTCTGCACGAGGTTGGGGTGTTGGCCAAAGAGGTTGGGTCTCAGGGCGATTTTCATGTAGTGCTGTGTTGAAGACGCAAATATGATAATGTAAAAATAATTTTTATTTAATCCTTTTGAAGCTTGATCCAAGACAGTTTGCCTTGATACTGACCACATATGAAGGATGGGGTATTAAGAGCCCTACACAGATTTAATAAATGAATACGCATGTTGCCTGTTGTTTCAATAACTTCCTACTAAGCAATTCCAACCTGGTAACGTGTGACTGGCCTTCAGCCAGTGGCCCTGAAGGGACACTCCCCATGCTGCACATATATTTAGTTTCCATCTTAAACTATGAATGAGCAAAGGCGTTGTTTAAGGGTTTGTCCTCCAAGCCCAAATTCCAACCTTTCTTAGGGTGAGTGGAAATCTTGGATGGAAATTTGGAGGGTCTTCTCCACACCGTTTCTAGGGCGGTAGGAGGGCCAGTCCGTTGGGCATCAATCTGGTATCGTGGTCCACTTTGGCTGGTGGAGCATTGGTGGATCTGCAGTAAATTCCATTGGAGCTGCGTTGCACTGCTACCAGCACCCGTCGAACGAACGTATGCCATGTTCACCACAGATACAGAAACCATTCACACACTGCCACGAAATGTAGCCTACCGGAGCCATTTTGCTTTTGTGGACTATCGATCTCGATCATCATTGCACATGCATAGTTGAAAATTTTGCCATTGAAACCTGTTCGGGAACCATGCGCAGCCGATGTGGGAAAGATTGCACGACCTGTCGTAAAACGATTCGTAAATCGTCATGAACTGTTGTGAAGTGCGTACTACTGGTGATGGCACGTATGGCACGAGCGGACCACAACTAGGTTCCTGAAGAGTTTGCACATTAGTTTTAAACTTTTTTGAACATTTTAAAATTTTGTCACACACTTCACACAGGGCCCGCATGATGCCACAAACAGTTCTCGCATTTCCAAAAAATCTGGTTAGAATGAATGTGCACCCCCCCCAAACTATGCGAGGACCCCAATGCGGGAGAGTGTAAAGGGTGCTAAAAGCTGCTGCGGGAGCCCTTGGAAGGCCTAGTTATGGTCATGGGTTACCAGTTTGGGATCTGGTAGAATCTGCCAGAATAAGACCATTACTATAGGGGCTAAACATAGGGGCAGGCGTCACTACGTCAGATGAGAGAAGTATGAGGAGTAGACAAAATTCCATTCAGTTAATATTCTTAATTCTTCTGTTACAGCAGTCTCAAAAATTTACTGTATGATCCACTGATTTCATATTGGACAAATATTCTTGTTGTCCCCCCATCCACGTCCCCCACCCTACTCCACAAGAGTTGCTTCCTGTTGCTGAGAATAAGTACTAGAATGGCTGGGGAATGTTATTGGGCCAGCGGTAATAGAGGAGATTGTTTGAATAACGACTGGTGATTGGTATTGTTGAATACTTGTACAATCTGCAGCATAGTACTTTTTGTTTTTTTTTCACACACAAAAACTATAAAGTTCCAGCAAAATAAGTATACCAATTTCACAAAACACCATATTCCTACAGAGGCTCAGACTAACGTCTATGTCTCGAATAATCCAATGAGTCATACAGCACTCAAACTTCCAGCAGTAAGGGTTGCCTGTCTAGAGAAGCCCAGGAAAATTCCCAAGTACCCATCTGAAGTTTCTTGGGCCCAGATGGGGACAGCTTACACAGCAGTAGGAGACGGTGGCCACGGTTCATCCTAGTTATGTAGACGTAGAGCCTACCTTTGAATACAAAAGATACAATAACATAATTGCCACAAAATGGTTGACGCTGTGAAATAAAATGCAGATCTATATACCTATCCATCTGAAGTTTGCTGGGGCCCAGATGGGCAAAAACAGCAGGAGATGGCAGCCCCATTCCAAGCTGTGAAGTATAGGGCAAGACCTTCTCCTTCTACAATCCATTAAAAGTGGGTGAATAGTCATGTTTGCAAGCTGCTCAAAGCATTTGGCGAAGATGACTAACTGAACAGCAAATCCCTCATTTTTACCAAAAATGACCCTCATTTTTACCAAAGATGGTCCCATTTGGGATATCTTTAACGTCCACCTCTTGAAAGCTACACAAACTGCTATGTGATTGAACCATAGTCTGGACCGACTTCTTGGTTTGTAAAAGGCTCTAGGAGTTGACCTGACCATGAAGAATGAGGAATTGAGGATCATACACTGATTATGAACATCTATTCAGGCCAGTCAGTCCATCATACTCTTAAAGCAATCAGAAATGTGTACACCAGCCAGGGGCATAACTCAAAAAGAGTTTAGGGCTGTCCTGTACCCAATCTCAAAGAAGGTACATCAGCAGGGCAAAAGGTTATTATATTTTGGGGGCCATTCCGACTTTCTCTCATCATATGAATGATTCCATTGGGTGTGTCTTAGTTACAAAATTTGAGCAATGTAGGAACCAGCTGCAAGATACTGGCGATTAGTCTGGGGTTGTACTGGGATAGTCCCTTTAATACTATTATAGCCAAGTGCAACAACTGGAATGCTAAGTGCCCTCGATAAGCTTGATTATAATTTATATCTCTCAACACTGTAGTGTTTGGGGATACTATGGCTTCTAGCATAAGCGCAAGGCTCATTAAATCTTTATCTGATTATCAAGAATTTCAAGTCCATCCTGGCAGAATCTCGGATGAGTTCGAAAGTGGGCATTACTGCATGTCTGCTGCCCTCTATTTTGCAAGTTTACGAAAAAATATCAGAGGTCAAATGAGCATGATTCAATGTGCTTTCTGCAATACACATCGCCCTTTAACCCACCTGCAGGTGCCTAACATAAACACAACAGTAACACAGTAAGTCAATGATGTGTACCGTCAGTGTCAGTGTTACCCCGAGGCGAAACATTTTTAGTTTGACAGAATATAGATAGATAGATAGATAGATAGATAGATAGATAGATACACTCTATTAAATCCTCAGGCAAGGAAATTACATGTCTGCGGTGAAAGGTTATAAACATTTGAAAAATAAAATGGCATATGCAGATAAGACAATAAGAACAATAAAACGCACATAAAAATTGGCAGAACCTGGGTAAGACGATAAAATGAATTGCACACATAATAGCTAATACCTTATAAAATCTAGATTGTGTAAGGTAATTGCTGTGCCAAGGAAAGATGAGCGATGACAGTTAGTATTGGAACAACAGGTCTAAGCCTCCCACGGCATTGGATTAGCCTGTCACAAAGCCGGATATAGCACGGGTGATCCTCGTCCAGTTAAGTTAAGTCCACAAAGACCTCAATTTGTTATGGACACGAGAATGAGGCCACTGTGTCGACCGGTGGGCAACTCTCCCCAATAATTCTCCCTGCCTGTCTAATTATATATTGATTCTCATGGCCCTTAGCAGTGGTGCCACCAACACACCTGCAGTACGTCCCTAATGAGCAAATGATGAATTATAAAAATCTGGCAAGAAGATCCGTGCTCACATTAAAAGAATTTATTTCACGGAGGCAGTATAGGCGGGGTCGTAGCCGCTTCTCTACGTACTTAACATGGTCATGGAAATTTAAGTTTGTCATCTAGACGACCCTAGGATACTTATATTCTCTGCACTCTTCAACAGTGTTGCCTTCTTAACAACTGGGCCCGGAACGATTGCACGTCATGCACGGGTTTTGCATATGTATACATATAACCTAGGCCTAGCTAGGCCTAACCAGTCGCGAGTCAGCGACTGAGTATGTTCCGTTTCCCCACACATTGTCATGTAGGTTGTGCAACGTACCGGACTGCACAGTCGTGAGACAGCGACTAGGCCTAACTAGCCCGTACCGCTGTTATATTTCGGTTCCACTGCATACTGCAAGGTATGCCAATAGGCAAAATGCGAAACTTCATAGGAGCCTTTGTTTTAGACCGTCAATGGAGCAAGCCAGGAAAACCAAGATATTTTTACTCTTTATTTGGTGGGTGGCTCATCACAAATCCTGACCTGATAATTTATTCTTGTTATTCTACTTCACATAAAATCGCAGAAATTCTGATTGTCCAACTCAAATCGAGCATTCATTTTGTTCTTTGCTCAATATGCATTCCTATGGCGGCCTAGCCTCCATAGAACTGTCACTGTTTTAATGGTAGGCTTTTTTTGAGTTAGAAAAATTGGAGTTTAATCAAAATTTCTGCAATTTTTATGAGGAGTAGAATAACGAGACAAAACATCAGAATTTGGTGGCGATACACCCACAAATGAGTTGAAAATTGTGATTTTTCTGGATTGCTGCATTGACTGCTAACACAAAGTGCTCCTATGATTGTATGAAGTATGAATTGAGTTTCGCACTTGACCCTTTGTCTCGATTACAGGCTAATACTAAGTACTAGCCTAGTCGCTAACTCGCGACTGAGTATGTTCCGTTTCCCTACACAGCTAGGGTACCGGAATACACCTAGGCCTAGTCGCGAGTCAGCGACTACTACTAGCCTAGGCTGTTAGGCTAGTTTAAGTTAAGCGTGCATACCGTAACACAGTAAGTTAGTGCTGAATACTTTTTCCTCAATCTCAACTTCTACTTCACAATAATTCGGCTTCGTCGTCGACGGTCGAGTATTCTGGGTCGCAGTGACTGTCTGTCTGCAAGGCTAACTCACATTCATAATCGTTGCCTTCGTATGAGACGACGAGTTTATTCATGACTCGAAACGAAAGTGGGATTCCCTCCACGGGCAACCGGCACTGGGTGACTGGGCAACATAATCTATGACCAGCAAACTTGTACCGTGAACAGTGGGTGGGAACTACGGAAGCCAATAACTACTGCCAATCAGATTTACGATGATTTTAAAAGTCGAAAAATCTATGCACAGTATGGCCAGGGGGTAAGGTGGGTGAACGTATGTGGGTGAACGTGCATGTGTGTATGTAACGCTCTGATTGGAAACACAATAATTCAGGTCTGGATGAATGGAGCACGTACTTGGTATGCGTGTTACCCATAGTGTACCTGTATCTGTATGGTACTGCAACAGACTCGATGCAATATAGCTTTTGCCCATGATAGAAACTTGAGCACAGTGGAAAAGTTAATGGTGATATGGGCCCCTCAGTAAAACAGACAGCTTATATATTGTTGAAGGACAACTCCAGGCTGAGCCGCTTGACTACAGCAGGAGGTTTATCGTGGAGGAATGCGGAAACAGATCTACAGGGGTCCAAACCCCATTTCAATACGATTTTGCTATGTGGAGTTATTGATCTTAGATTGGTCCATTATGCAGAGAAATTGGGGAGAACCCCAATTGCGCGATAACGCCACATATGAACAACACAGGAAAGTAGGTTATGTATTTCATTGTTTCAATTTGTCAATAGTAAAACATTTTTAGCAGAAGTCTATGGTCGTTCTCTCACAAGTAACGTCAACACTACTAACCCATAAACAGCAATCCTCTCCCATAGACTGAATGCTTTTCGAAGTGAAACTAATGTGTGAATTTCAATAGAAAACAACGAATGTTCGCAGGGTTGTGCAAGTATGACATTATTTATTATTGCAATGCATGGGAAGCTTTTCGATTCTGCGCAATACACATGCACAAACTTCAAAAGACTCCCGGTAAAAGGAAAGTTGTATAAACTTCGGATTTGGACTGACGCATTCAGTTTTTCTCCAGATAAATATTAGCCTCTTTATAGTTTACCCTGCAGTTGTCCTTTAACTTTGATTAAAGTTGTCGGATGAAGTTGGTTCCCTAGTACTATGGCAGGAGAATCCATTCCTACATAGGTTCCAGCTCTGTAATTTAGAGGAGATTTTGCAAAAGGTCTGTGGACAATGAATGACGAAGCGATAAAAGAGTAGATACAGATTTAAGGCAGTACCGTATACCCCACAGTTGATAACAACAGTATGGTGGATTCTTGCAAAGTAGCGTGAGCCTACAATCTGCCCGGCGTTACTCTAGTCTAGAGACTCCCATCCAAGCTAATGGACGAAAACACTATTTTTTGATGTAATACAATTGCAAAAATTTTTGCAGCTCTCCGCTGGATAGCCTGAGCTTCCTATGATCCTATCTGTTTTTGTATTCTGATGGTATGGTAAAAGTCGAGCAGAATTTCGACTAACGAATGGGCGACAAACTAGAGACAAGTTTGGAACAGGGGAAGAAGACTTGATTGGCCGACATTTGGTGCCCGAACGACCTGGATCTTACCACAAGTAGCCTGATTTTTTGCGCGCTATGCGCAAACGCTCTTGAGTTTCACATCAACTGCGTGTAAAGCTCCGAGTCCAAGATATGGGTAATGTGCTGGTCTCTGATAACGTCTATATAGTATACAAATTGAATGAACATAGCTGCAGTGCAACTAGCTTCAACAGTTGTAGAAGGCCGCCAAGAGGGCGTGTTCAATGTTGGCCATAGTCAAATATGGGCGGGATCCCATGTTGCTAAAAACATCAAAACTCTAAACGAGTTTAAACGTAAACTGAGTACTGAGGAGCGTCTATCAATCCATACCCCAACAGTACACTAGACATGTGTAGATAGGTAAAGTTCCTTGTGTATATCCCCGCTTTTGAGCAATCTTCGGGAAGAAGTATCTAACACCATATATATATATATATATAATATATATATATATATATATATATATATATATATATATATATATATAATATATATATATATATATATAATATATATATATATAATATATATATATATATAATATATAAAGACCTCCATTTTGGTCAGAAACCAAGAATATTACCCTTCATCCACCAATTTTTGTTTAAATTCCATGATGAAGTTCCAATAAAAGTCACATAAATCATGCAGATTTGATCCATGATGGCCTTGAAATGATCTTTAACTTTGTCAGGAACAAATATATTCCCCATGCATCCACTAAGTTTCGTTCAAATCTCCAGAAGTTTGGGGATCGCATAAATTATTTGCGATATTTGACCTCCGATGACCTTTCGGGGTCAACTGTGATCCCTAGCCTACCCACCACGTTTCGTTCAAATCTGATTAAAAAAATGTATGCAAATTAGCGGGCCCATCATGCGGCGACGCCCACTTTCGAACCCATCCGTGATGTTATAAGGGCGAACATGTGTACCAAATTTGAAGTCAATCGGACAAAAGCGTTGGAAAGTATAGTGCGCTAACGTTGAATCAGAGGCCAATGGTCATCCGACCTGGACTGGATCTGGTAGTCGGCAAAACACCCACTGTGCGCATCACGCCAACATTGAGAGTGCCCGGCGGCGGCGGAGCATGGGACGGCGGCGGTTACACACCCAAAATCATGATAGCCCTCGACACTATCGAGTCGCGAGGATATATATTCAGCTTTTTGACTCTCAATGTGGCGGATGCGCACAGTGGGTGTTTTGCCGACTACCAGATCCAGCCCAGGTCCGGATGACCATTGGCCTCTGATTCAACAGGGCGCTGTGCACGAGCGTAAATCCCAGGGGTGGGAAGGATACACACTTTCGGAAGTGGGGGGTGGCCTACACAAATATACCCCAGTTGTCAAGCAGGCTTTCTTTGGAGAAGCAATTTGCTATACATGCTCTATACTGTGTTCGAGTGATATATCCCACCCACCCACCCACCCCCCCCCCTCCCCCGTCCCCAATATCATCCTATGCCATGCCACCAACTTCCAGCAAGTGCAGAGTAGCGTACAAAACACGCAAGATCTTTACGTGCTCCGCGCACCGTCCGCGCACCGTCCGCGTACCGTCCGCGCACTGTATCAATTACTCTTTCGTTCCGAATTCTGAGTTCCGAGTTCCAAAGAGTCCACCATATGTCCACAGTGTTGTTCATGCAGGTCTATCCCACTTTTGGGAGAGCGGGGATGGCCTACAAAAATACACCCGCGCTTCCAGTTTCATACTGGCCGGATTTACGGCGGGATCAACCAGACACAAGCCCCGGGCATTTCTGGTTAAACATGGTGAAAACAAAAACAAAGCACTGAGGCAAAATCTTCTCGCACTCCGCGGCACATAAGTTGGTATTCCCGCAGTTGTGCATGGCTAGTAAAAGCGTACTCTATAAGTGTTTTCATGTGTGCTGTGCATACACCAAATGACATAGGTCTTCAAATTTAGTTTTAATGAACAAGTGGGAAATCTACGCCGTCACACGTGTTGATCGTTTGTCTTCACGGGAAGTAATTATCTCGGTGCACATATTTCTCGACAAATAGGGTTTGCCAACCTCGTTGGAGCATGGGTGGGTAGTCGTACGCCCAGGCGCGTACTGAAGGTTTGTCAGTGTGGTGTGTGGGGGGGGGGGGGGTGAGGTCGGACCCCAAGGGAAGTGCGCCCTTATGAATTGCCGCACCCTCATGTGGCAAAATAAGTACAATTTATGCCCAAGACTCATGCTGCTGCAATATTTGCCAGATAACAGCTGCAAAGACTCTACTGTACTGCAAAAACTTTTGTGTTTTTGTGGGTTAAAAGTTTTATGATAACTTGGGTCATGGGGGCGTTCTGACACCACAACTGCCCCCCCCCCTCCGTGCGTACGCACTGCATACGCCTGCTCCGTGATGGTATTTCTCCAGGCTCTCGACAGTGCTTCGGTATATTCGACCTGACGGTACAAAGTTCCACGGTGAACAACTCACGATACCGTACCATGGAGCTTACTGTGGCCGGGGTTGTTACCAAAATGTCTGAAATCTCTATCACGGATCCATGGGCCTTTCAACCATCTTCAGCTGAGGCCAGTTCACCATCTTACTAAAGTGCCCGATCCAGTGATTCCAGTGAAAATTTAGGGTAATTTGTTCGTTGCTACAAAACAACATTCATAACGGAACTAACCGCGCTTTTGCGTTAGGGCTATACCAGACAGTAATGTAGTGTGTAAATCCCCTTTATTTACGGCACAAATCATTCGTTAGAAGTGCAATAACCCTGAAACGCTGGAAGCTATCACTCAGTTTATTCAATAACTGTAAGTATTTATTCCCCTCTCCTCATCATGCCCAATTCAAAGCGATATTTTCCAGGTACCGACGGCCTTTTTCGGCGAAAAAAAATATTTCGAATGAAATATCAATAGAGAATCGGTAGATTTCACCAATTTTACGCAGTGTGGGTGTACAAGAATTGCGGTCATGGGAAACAATAGTCTAGTGGTCCAGTTTGAGATGTCTATGGAGGTTCTTTGTTGTCTAACTGCCTATGTTAAACTTATTCTGATTGGACAAGGGACAGACGGCCTTTTTAGGCAATCAAAAACATGAATAGAAATCGCACTCAGAAATTCCACAGCGTCCATGGAATAGGGTTTGCAACTGATATTGTGATATTGAATTGGGCGCTCATCGCAGCAAAATATCGAAATTATCAGAGTATTAGCGGTGTTCATGAATATAATATTTAATGTACCTAAAAATTTCATATTGTGTGCAAGTCATATTTTATGTCAGTCGGAAATTATCAACAATACGAGGCTAAGTTGAAATATAGATAGGATATATGTTGGGAAGTTAAACTGACTGCGCGAGGCAGCGAGCCTAGTTTCAAAACAACCACCACGGGCGTTGCCGAATGATGGCCCCAGGGGGTATTGACGAGACATGTGAGTTATTGGGGGGGGATTATAGCTTTTAATATAGATCAATGTATAATATTTCATATTCCCGACGGCCCCCCAAGGGGTTTTCATCAATACACATTTAAAGTGTATATCCGGAAATTTGTTTACGTAGCGGGCAATTTGTGAACTGTAGGAGCCCCATTGATCTCAAAAGAACGTTGGCTATTGACTAGTTCCGTTAGTCCTAAAGGCAAGTGCAATAGATCAATTTTGATTCTCCGCCACAATATAACCTATGTTGTATCAAAGCCTGCAGTTGTCCTTTAACATTTTTTTTTTCATTATAGACAAATAGCCTTTCCAATGTGAGTTTCCATCCACTCGGGAGAAATATATGAATGTGAAAAAGGAAATTGCAAAAATTCTGTTATTGGTTAATGGAGGTTGCAGTGAGGCTTTGTAATTTCCTGAAAATCATACCCCCCACTATGTAGACAAATTGCAATGGCGATATTACAATAAATGCTACTGTATCGGCCGTGCGTCCCTCTCAGTTATAGGGTGTATCACGGAAACATATCTTTCGGAAATTCTCGATTTTCGGGTTGGCCACCCAACTTGTTCTTTGGAGAGAAAATTGATCGAGTCAGAGGGATGAGCAATGTGGGCAGAGGCAGACGTGGAGGATAGGAGCTGTTCATCTTTTATAGGCCTCCAGACGTCATTGTTTACTTTCTTTTCCTCTTGGCTCGTCGCCAACTTCTACCAAGTAGCCAGAGTATACTAGTTTAGGACTCGTGCATGTTGCGCCATGACAGTGAACTCGTGTTACAGGTTACAGGAAAATCCACCATAATTCTTCCAGTTTCAGAGCTATTATATTATAGATATGGTAACTTTTAAATTATAGTCCCTATGTATTTGTTGTTATATTAGTCCATTATCATTTACTCTATTAATATCAGTAATTAAGGTGTCCCTAGTAACGAACGTGAAACACTCTGTTACGCAATGTGCACAGGTTGTATGGAGGGTAACTGTAATATTACTAGACTGTTCAAGGGCAAGGGGTCCAAAAAAACAAAATCTAGACTAATACCTTCATTATGGTGTACCCCAAGGGTCAATTTTGGGTCTTGCCCTATTCTGTATGTACACGGTTTGTCATTTGGGGACCTCATTAACTATACACAGTACCACACCCACATGCATTAACCATGTCGTATGCTGACGTACAAATTGTATCTCGCTGTGACCCCAAAGACCTTCATGCAGCTGTTAACAGGGTAGAGTCGTGTATCTAGGAAGTTAGATCCGGGATGCCAAAATTATCTAAAGCTCAATGACAAAAAAAACCGAGGTGATTGGTTTCAGTAGTAAGGCTGGTGATTCATTTTACCCGACCAAATTTCCATAATGATGGGTCCAAAGTCATACAGGCTATTCCTGTTGTCAGAATCTGGTGTGTAAAGGACACTCACTTCCCAGGTCTCGAACAAAAACATATGGTTGACCCGTCGCTTTATTAACTTGTTCTCCGCTTATGGAACTCCCTCATGTTTATCTGAGGTCCCCTTGATTCTATTGATCTTTTTTCTAGGATTCATCTGAAAAATTTCTTCTTGCCGTCCTAATTTTCCACTGCACTCTCAGCACCGTAAAGCGCATTGAACAACTCTTTTGTGGGAGTTGCGATATATAAGACTAGTTATTATTAGTATTAGGATTATTATTAATTATGTAGCGTTATCGGTTAATGATGTTACTATCTTACAAGTTAGGCCTACAAATTCATGCATGATTGCAATGTGCCAAACTCATTTCATAGGGGCACTTTGTATGTTTGATACCTATATGTTTTAGTGGGTGACATGCTGAGTGGCATGGTTATAGCCTACTAGGGGGGTAGGAGTAGAGCAAGTGAGTAAGTTCCAGGCCACTGATTCTAAATCGAGCCCTGCTTGCGTGGCAATTGGTCTTCTTCACATTTTCTGCATGGTCAGAAAGTATTCAATTTCCAGGAATAAAAGTCTGAGGTCTATACTTGTCCAGTACTAGTTTGAGGTCCATTTCATGCTTTGGTGGGTCATAAGGAGGGGGGCCCAGAAAATACATCTTCTGGGTTGGTCAAATTCCCAAGTAGGGTCTACCAACCCGAGTGCGGGACAAATTATCGAGATATTGGGGAGAATCCCACCAATCAGAGCCGAGGAAACGCCGACTTCTCCTCGCCCTCTTGTAGTTAGGGGACTCCGTGTCAACCCCTGGGGGAAGCTGCTCAGGGGTCAAGTTCGTTTCCAGCTTCTAATAGAAGATTAGATAACACCTGAAGGTGGAGCCCCAAGGAGTTTTTTAGATCACACCGCTATGCTGGTGGGTATGTGCTGCCCATGTCAGTTCTATCTATCTATCTATCTGTCTGCTGTCGTCTGTCCGTCCGCGTTCCGTCTGTCCGTCCGTCTGTAAACTTTCGCTTTTTGGGGCACGAAATGTTAGTGCTTGATGAATCTCGGCCGGACTTGAAGTCACAATATTTATTGACTGAGGGGTCATCTGGCCACCTAAAGGGCAAGGTCAAAATGGTATTAAAACGCACAAGATGGAAACCGACCAAGGACTTGGTCACGATATTGATGACTGATGGTCATCATTGACCACCTGAAGGTAAGGTCAAAGGACATGAAGGGGCACAATGGGCCAACAAGTGGAAAAACTGCAAAAACACTACTTCTCCTACAAAGTTGGGTTGCACAGTGCTGATTATTGGTCATAATGATGGTCTAATAGCCGTTCCTGCAGGTTAAATGTTCAGGAAATTCCGATCCAAGGTCCCACTGAGCTGGAGGCCCATTTTTGTCTCGCCTCGAATGAACTTCAAGAAGAGACTTGAGGGCCGGTCCCACGTATAACGATTTTCTATCATTATGCTACACAATCTTTTTAGATTTCAGGCTGAACCAGCAAGGAGAAGGTCTGTGTGGGGGGGGGTGAACAATTGTCATGAATTCTAGTCGCCTACATATCACAATACCTTCCTCAAGGTCGAAAGTGTTCGAAAAAAAACCTCACTCCTAAATGACTCATATCGGAAAAATTGTAAGAGTGGTACGATTAAATCGTTGGCTCAACGATAACTATGAAATATGTGATTATCAAAACGGGGGGCCGGGAAGGGCTCTTCCACATTGGAATGGTTTTGGGCAAATACGGCGAATCAAGTCCTCCATCCATGTGGCAGGGGTGGTTCCAGCCGTCATAAGATAATAGGCCCGGTAATTACTCGGCCTGCAACCAATATATCGGATCGTTGCACGACACGATATCGTTAATGAGTGTGACCGGCCCTTGAGTGGTCCCACATTTGGCGTGTGTATGTGTGTGTGTGTACATGTAAATGTACTCCAAACTTGAGGCCGAAATATGACAAAATTTTGTGTGTCGCACCGTGGTTGGGTGTTACACGATTCTGATTATATGTTGGGCAGCGGAGTCATTAAATTAAGTGGGTAATTAGCTTATTTTATGCAATTTGATTGTTTAAGATCGTTATCAATATTACGCAAGACGTTATGTGCTACGGTGATGTAGTTTGGCATGTAGGAACCTGGCTGACAGGTAGATTAACTGAATTAGTATTTCTTCAGAACCTAAAATATGTTAATTAAGTGTCTAGATTGCATAATTTGCGAATTTTTCAAGTTTGTCGGATTTTCACGAACTTCATGATGTGGTCCTACTAATGGTTCCCAAGAAATTTTTAAAAGTGAAGTCGGGTCACTGGAGGTCATTTAATTGTCTAAGAATGCATATATTTATGCAATTTTTGAAAGTTTTGTTTGAATTCCCACAAAAACTTGTAGATGTGAATCCTCCTTTGATCCTGATCAATTTGAAAGAACAGCTTGAGGTCCGTATAGGTCATTGTATGTGCCTCTGGATATGGGCCTGGATTGCCAACCATTTCACTTTGTGCATACATATACTTTAATCGGGCTTGAAGGGGCCAAGAGCTAGCCCATCACTCTTCCATCACCTATGGTTTGTTTATTCAGGCCTTGTACTTGGAAATGATCTGTGAACTGTTTTGCTATAATTATTCAATATGTCAAATAGGCAATTATAGGTAGACAAATGTGGAGGTTTCCTAAGATATGTTTGGGGATCCTTGACTGCTGCTGGGTTCTGTTGTGTGTGGGAGCGGTGACGGGTGTTTGCTTGCCTGGCGGGGGGGGGGGCAGTCCTGGCTGCCGAAAATAGAAGGCAATGAATAATGACAATTTTTTTTATGCTAAGGGCAAAGAAGCCCAGGCTGCTAAGGAAATTTAGAACATACAAGTTGGTTTGGGGCAAGAAGTGAAGTGAATGAGCAATAAAACTTCTTCAATTTGGGTATTTATGAGTTAAAGTGTGGTTGGGGGGGGGGGGGTGGGCATGAAAAAAGAAAAAACACTTGGAGGGACTTTGTATTGAGAGTCAAACCTATTGATCAGTTATTTTTAGGGATAGTGTTTATATGTAAAATATGTGATGTTCGTTTGACATGAGGTGGTCTGCTGAACTAGTTGTTTGTTTTTGTGTAGTATAGAAGAAACCACTATCCGCGCAACCACGATACACCTTTTTGGCGATCCGCCTTGGTATTGGGAATTTTTCACACAATTGGTACTTAACTCACTCTCCTCCCAAAAGTTTCAATTGTTTTTCTTCAACGTTACATGTATGGTCCTTGGGAAAGGGCATTGGGGTGTTCCGGAATATTGGGCCAGGGCCCACTTTGAACTCTGGCCCAATTATGTGAATACCTGCAAAACTCTACTTCTAAAAATTTTGGTGCAGAGTGCTGACAAGTGGTCATTATGATGGTCTAACACTGTACTGTTTGGTGTTCAGGCATTTTTGTTCAAGGTCCCACTTGGGCCTGAGAGCCCACTTTATGAAATTTCACCAATGGTACTTGAAAGCATCTCCCACAAGCTTCAATTGATGTCCTTGAACTGGTTATATGTATGGTCCGTTGGATAGAGGGCCTTGGTGGGTTCTGGAATTCTGTGGCTAGGCCACTTAGGCTTCGTGGGCCCATATATAAATATCACAAACGTCTATCTCCAACATATTACCTTGCACAGTGCTGCTGTTCATTCTATGCTGGCTTGATGGCCATAACTTCAGGTGCCCAGGGTTTTTAGGACCCACGGCCCATTGTGGGCCCGAAGGCCCATCATGGGGACTTACCCTAAGAAATGCTTCACCATCTAATAAACACAAAAATCTCAACATGATAGCCCAGTGAACTGCACATCCAAAAACAGTTGTAATAGACACGGGTCTAACTGCCATACTTTCGGGTTGTTCAGAATTTTTTCGATCCAGGGTCCCCCACTTGGGCCTGAGGGCTTCATTTAGAAAATCTCACATAATAGTATTACTTGGATTGCATCTCCTTCCACAAGCTTCATTGATTTTCCTTGAAGTTACATTATTGGTCCTTGGGTAGAGGCCATGGGGGGTGTTCAGGAATTTTGGGCCATGGCACAGTGTGGGCCAAGGTGCTGCGATTTATAACCTACAACACAGTCTACTCTGCCGGTGCGGCCCCCACCCCGTATTGGACCCTGCCAGAGTCTATGGGTCATTCTATCTATTATCGATCTATCTATTCTATCTTCTATCTATCTATTAAGCACCAATCTACTCATTCGATTTGTAGTTGTTCTATCATATCTGTCTGCTCGTTCTGTCCCTTTTTGTATGCTTGTATCTGTCCTGTCTGTTAGTCGGTTATGGACGTTTGTTGTCCTTGTCAAATGACTAAAAAATTTCTTAAAATTTACTTTGCTCTTTGGCCAACCCCAAAGCTTTGTGCACCGAGGTTGGACTTGCCAAACTTGATCACGAGTTATTGACCGATGGGTCATCAGCCAAATAACATTAAAGGGGCACAATGAATGGGTCATGTTGTGGGCAAGTGCAAAACGCTACTTCTGCGATAGGTCGGATTGCCATGATACAGGACCAGGTTGTAATCATGATTTTGTGGGTATCAGTGATTGTACAGGATTATTAGAGGAAAACGGTCTTTGATAGGCAATTAATATTCAATGAAAGATGATCTAGTGCAAATTGCATGTTTTGGACTTAATACTCATGCTCAAATAGACCGACCACTTGGGTACAATGTTTATGGACCAATGGGTCACCATTGACCACCTGGAGGTTAAGGTTAAATGGAATAAAAGGGGCACAATGGGGCATTATGTGGACAAACTGCAAACGCTACTTCTGAAGATTAGGTCAGATTGCCCATGTGATGTAAAAAAAAACCCCAGGTGGTTATGTCATGTTGACAGTAGTAGTTACTATGGGTCTCACAACCCAGGAAGGAAGTGTAGTGGGAGGTCTCCTAGAGAGGGTGCTGGGGGGACAATTTTTTAATTGTAGAATCATGTGCAATTTGATGTTTTAGGCCCTTAAATGCTCATGCTTCGATGGACATGACAAAAGGAGGGTGTGAATTGAATTCTTGGACTGGTGGTGGTGAATTGACCCCACAGAAGTCAAAGTCAACTCCAATAAGACAGACCAGTTCACCACATTGAAAATTTGGCCAGTTTGAGCTACTGAACCGATTTGGTTCTAGTTGTAGTAGGCTTTTCCTGAAAGCGGAGAATTCATTATAGCCTGAACAAGGGTCGGTCGAATATATATTCCATAAACCATATATCTTACATGAGTCATCCTGCACAACAACAGGGTCAGAGCCAGGTAATGGAGTGAATACTAATACAGTGATTACCATGGCCTAGCTACTCAACCCTCTAACTGGAACTTTATTGTCATTCCGGATGCTGGAAGATGTCTAATTTTGTGGCACATTTTAATTCCTTGTAGATGGACGGTGCTTGTAATGACTGCGGTTCTGGGGGTCCTACTGGGTCCTCTTGTTATGGTTTGTGTTGCTGCCTGATACTGGGAACTCACAGTGGCACAAGACCTCATTGTGGGTATTTGAAGATTGCAATGACTAATGGGTGATCAAAGATGTTGATGGTTCGTATAATTTTGAATGTTTGACCCCAAAATTTCAAGATATAGTTAAAGTGGGGGTAAAAAAAGAAATGGGGGGTGGGGGTAGTTGGGTTACAAAAAAAGACGCTTCCTCACAGGTCAAGGTGAGTTGATTTTCAGATGGTTGTTCATGGAATTGTATCCAGCAATCTTAGTAGAATGTGACAGTTCAATACTGGTGGTTGCTCTAATCAGAATAATGCCATTTTTTTGAAGCAATAGTGCGGGAAAAATGGCCGATGAGTTTACGTCAATTAACCCGAAGTCGAAGTTGGGGCATCATCCAGAAGAATCTGTCAGTTATGGCAGTTAATTTTCATACGACCTCTTCTAAGGGTCCCGAACATGAAATATAGTGTGGAAATACCCCCCCCCAGGAAGAAAACATGTGTTTGGGGCTAAAAAAATGACATCTCTTTTACCCGAGTGTTATTATTCACCCCAGCCATAAAGAGAATAGTCTATGTGGAGTTGGAGACGAATTTAAGGTAATTTCAGTCGTTTCGGGCTGATTCTTGGGTGACTTTAGGAATTCCAGTGCAAATAGCCTTCATATATATCGAATACATACTGTATACCTATTTGCCTCAAACTTTCCTTGAATGACACCTTCGATAGTGACGGCATAGCAAAAGCCCTATGACAAAATTGGGGGGAGGGGTGGTGGCCCATGTCTCTTCATTGTTTGTGAAATTTCCAATTCTAAATTACGATAAAAAATATTCAGGATCTATTATGAAGGATGTTGCATGCATCTAGTGCCTCAATGATTTGTCAAGTCAATTTTTATTGCTGGGGGGTGGGGGGGGCAGTTTCCAATTGGGGTCATGGGTCCTCTACCTACCCCACTGGTATCTACCTTGCCACAGGACTTGGTGTCTTCCATGTTGCAAGCTTTGTCATTCTATATGGAACAATCATCTAGCGGCCATTATCAAGCCAGCATTCGATTAAGTGACTGACAGGTAAACCAAAATGTTTTATTTGGCAGGCAAGGAACCAAACACATTGTGGTGTATAGACATCCAGAGCTGCAATTTCCCAACCAGATTGAGTCTAATAAATACAAACACAAGATGATTGAATGGATTCATCAAACAATTTCCTTGTGACAGTGGAACCTGTCTGTGTGCTCGTTTTTTACCCAAGGAAGTCTTTTTTCACCCCGAAAGAAAATTTTGGGGGGTAAAAAAAGCACTTTTTTCATGTATTTTTCCATTTTCGTTATGTGAATTACATTTTTCCATAGCATGTTTAAAGAGTTCCCATCCACAAGTTTAAGAATAAAAGATGAACATATATATGCCTATCTCTTTTTATTCCAAACTCCAGGGAAATGTCGTTTTTTTTTACCCCATCTTACTATATTAAAAATAAGATTGTGACAATTGATCCTTATATCAAGATTTTCAGGATCTCACTTACGCGATGGTCAACAAGAACTGAATAGACAAAACTGATATGTACGGAGGAATCACGCATGCGCACATGCATGGAGTTTAACTGACAAAATGTTGGCATATCTGTTCACACCCATGGAGTTTCATATTAATGGGAAGCGAAGAAGAATTGCATTTGTATGAGAGCATAGGAGGCTAGCAGCAACATTACAGTGTGAGTGACTCCAGCTTCGATTGCAGGAAAGCTGCGGCGGAAACAAATTCTAGGCAGCCATTCTAGCAACCGTCATGTGGAAAGTGCCAGTATGTGTGCAGTAGTATCAAGGAGTGCGATTGCCTTCTGGTATGGATTTGAGGGACATTTGTCTTTTAGGCTATATAGATGAGCTCTGATGCCGGAAGTCAGTTGGACATGCCGTGGACATAGCAAAGTTACAAAAACGTGACAAGAGTATTATTATATACCCACTCCGGGGATATTTTTATGGTTTTGGCAGCGTAGTGTCCACCGCTGCCACCGCCGCCCCCGAAGAATTTTTGTGTAAACGCAATAACTCTCAAATGTAAAAGTCGGATTGACACGGAAACTGTTACACAGTTCGCCCTTACGCAAATCCGGAATGAGTTCGAATGCGGGCCATCGTGGCACGACTATGGCGGGTGGCCCATCTGGATTTTCAACGAAAATGAATTGATTGTTTGTTTTAAAATAACTCCCTAGTGCCTGTCGGATCCATATGAAACTTCGCACACATGATCGTCTAATGGGAATCTTGTATGGGTCAAAAAAGTGGGAATGACTAGACTGCTCTGCATGGCGGCCATTTGGAGTTGTTTTGAAAAATTTTGCAAAACTAGGGTATGGGTGTGAAACGTGATGAGAGGAGTAAGAGAGGATGGCGCTGTGTCAATTGCTGTGTCATCAGATTTGGTGGTTCAGATTCTTGGACAAAAACCACTCTGAATTTGTAGTTGGTGCATGGGAAATGTTTGAGTTGCAGAAGTTCCAAAATTTAATGATAACAACAGCAGAAGCAGACACTGCCGAAGCGAGAATTGACGGTATGATACCTCTCCAAAAGGATTTTCATGTGGTTCATCTTTTCCATTTTTTCCAGCCCTTGAATACCATATGGGTCCAAGGTCTTGGCCAACATCTGTCCCGGTGCCGTTCTGGGGTCCTGCGCGGACATGCGAACCGTCAGCCTCGGAGGCCGCTGGTCCTGTCCTTCCACGGGAGTACGGGGACCGGGGGAAAAAAGTCTCACAGTGGATAACGAGGAGTGGCTCCGGAAGGGGATGGAGGAAAGCGAATACGTCCAGTATTCCTGCGACCAGAGATTTCCCCTGATAAATCAGGAAAGGGAAAGATTATATAAAGTAAGTAGACAGAATAACTGAAATGAAGAATATATAAAGTGAGTAGGTGAAAAGAAAGGAGGAATCAGTTGGAGTGAATTAATAGGACATTAAGAAGGGGAGGGGGTCAATGTTGGGGGCATTGTTACGCCAATAATCTGTGAATATCTGCATAGGAAAAAATACTTCGGCTCAATTACTGAACCACTTGTGTATCTGCAGAGGATTATGTGGTTAATATTTCCCCCCTCCCGAGGGATACCCCAAACACAGCCCAGGTGGGTCACTGTCTGAACTTTGAACCGTAGTCAAGTGCGGGTATAGGTAGACAGACGGTTTCTTTAAGCGAGCTATCTATGCATGGTACCTCCCAGATTTAGGGACTCTTCAGGTCAAAGGGCCACATGTGCCAGTGTGTCATAAAATGTGGAATGCATCACTACAGATGATGTGGGGATAATCATGGATTCCTGGTCATTGTTACTGATACTATTGACCAGATGTCCTTCTGGTATTCAAGGTCATAAGGTCAAAGGTCAGAGGCATATTGAGTCATCATAATAAAAGGGAAACCATGCCAATGGTATTGTACCGCATTGAGTCACTGTTCAAAACATTTGAACATTGTGTTGTCTCATGATAATATGCAGAAGTAATTTCAGTTTGAGCTTAAGTAACATTAGTTGGCAATCTTAGTTTCAGGTAATTATAACCGCTATTTTCTTCCTTGATGAGTCAGAGGAATCCATGCCGTCATGTTGTGTGTGTGTGACTCCCCAGCTTGTAAAAACGATAACTTGATCAGGTCTGATTAGATCAGGCTCATAAATGGTATGTGTGTTCCCCAGGATGAGTAAAAAATCTATTGTTTTTGGGTCAGGTCAGGGTATCTGAGGTCACCAGAGGTCAAGTATGACAAAACCTTGTAGACATGATTGAGTCCAAATGGCGGTCTGATCAAGTTTAAATTTGGTGGGAGCTGTCTTATGGGGAGTACAGAACACATGGTTTGTTTAGGTCGGGTGTTGGGGTGAATGAATTTGGTCAAAAATAACAAAAAAATGGTGTAAAAGTACTTTTTGGCTAATTTTGTCTTGTAAACATGATAAATTGACTCCAACTGGATGGATGTTTGTAGCCCCTACATGGTATGTGTTGTTTTCCATGATGAGTTAATTAACCCTGTTGGTCAGCAGGTCAGAAGTCATCTGAGGCACCAGAGGTCAAGTCTGAACACCTTGAAATGTAGTGTGTAGCTTGCTTATCAAAAGTATAGGGGACCCTATGGTTGATTGGGAAAAATGGGGAAATTAGTCAGAGACGTATGCTTGCCCCATAATGAACGAGGGTACAATCTCCCATTTGCCAGGGTTAGCTATAGGTTGTCAGAAAGAGTTGAAGGAAGGACAGTGGTGTGTGTGTGTGTGTGAGTGTGTGTGGATGTAGGTATGGGTGTGTGCATGTGACGCTGCATTGAAACACGATAACTCGAACCCCCATCTTGATGGATGAAGCTCATACTTGGTATGTGGTTCCCATGATGAGTACATGAACCCTTTTTTTTGGGTCAGGTCAGCGGTCATCTGAGCTGCACTAGATGTTCCAAGTCTGAAAACCTTGTGAACACGATAGTCCGAATGCGTGGTCTGATTCAGGTTGAAATTTGGTTGTGTGCTTTTTTATGGGGAGTACAGAAGAAACTCAATTTTTTTGGTTGAGGTCGGGGGTGGGGTGAATTTCGGTCAAAAAAATAGGAAAATTGTTTAAAAGTCAATATTTTGGCCAATTTTGGCTTGTAAAAACAGGATAACTCGACTCCACCTGATGGATGAGGCTAATAATTGGTATGTGTGTTTCCCATGATGAGTACATGAACCCTATGGTTTCGGTGTCAGGTCAGAGGTCATTCTGATGGTCACCAGAGGTTGAAATCTGAAAACCTCCAAAATTTAGTGTGGAGCTTGCTTATCAAGAGTACAGGAACGCTATTGGTGTTGGAGAAGAAATAGGTGAGATTTGTCCACATGTTATGTTGCCCATAATAAGCAGGTGCAATCTCCCATTTGTCCTGTGTCTGGCTATAGGTTGTCAGATTGAATCAAGGATCACTAAGCCTTTCAGCTCTCTGGTATCCCTAGCGCAAACATTATATTTCATACGGTGCCGTTATTGATTAGATCAAACATTCAAAATACCATGCCATTGTTGATGACCTCAAACATTCTAATTGAACCATTCCATTGTTGATTATTAGATCAAACATTCTATCATTACTATGCCATTGTTGATTACTGTGAAAAATGTGGACATCAATGGATTATCTCTGTAGGTCAACATTCAGCAGTTTGATTACTTCAAGGCAGAAGAAATGTCTACAGACGTTCTGTTCTCATAGGTGGCAAGAGGTAGTGCTGAGTGCTTATTATAATAGTAAAAGAGAAGGTTGATCACTATCTGATAATATTCCAGCTGCACACTTCAGTATCATTGGTCGGTTGATATATCATCGGTAGTGTCAGAAGAATATCTCTTGCAACATCTATTCAAGCTGTCGATCTGGCCCTTACCACAAGATGATAACCGAACCGAACAACAATAAACGATTACACACTATTGTATGACAAAGCCAAAGCTGCTTCTCGGAATCTAATCAAAACCCAGCATGTCCCCCAATACAATAGAACCTTTGTTGCCTTTAATACATGTTATCCACTGAGTTATTCCAGTTGAGCTCATTACTGGAAATAAGTCCTAAATACCTGAATTCTGCCACAACTTCAATAGCATCACCACTCGATATCTCAAACATTGTATCATACGATGCCATTGTGGATTAGCTCCAAACTTTATTCATACTATGGCAGTGTTGATTAGCTCAACCATTGTTATTCAGACTAATTCATTTGGTTGATTACTCAAACATTTATGCATACTAGGCTTTTATTAGCTCAACATTGTATTCATACTTATGCCATTGTTGATTAGCTCAAACGTGTATTCATACTATCCATTTTGATTAGGCTCAAACATTGTATGCCATACTATGCATGTTTGATTAGCTCACATGTATCATACTATGCAATTGTTGATTAGCTCAAACGTGTATTCATACGATGTCCATTGTTTGATGACTCAACATTTTATTCAAACTATGCCATTGTTGATTACTCAAACATTTGTCGATACTGTGCCATTGTTGATTAGCTTTAACATTATATTCATACTGTACCATACTGTTAGCTCAAACATAAAAACAACCATCCATTTATTAACTAGCTCAAACATTCCAATCATACCATTCATTGTGATTAGCTGAGCTCCAACAATCTATCATTACTATGCCATGCTATTACTCAAACTTTCTATTCAAACTGTGCCATTGTTGTTCTCAATCCTTTCAGAGAGACCTCCAGAATGCCATTAACAGGGCAACAAAAGAGTGCGAACACCAGATCTTCACTTTGACGAGATTGACAGGCTTACCTCCTGGTCCTTCTGAATTCATCTCTACTTTCCTAGATTATCACGATCCTATCGATGATGTGGATTAAAGGAACAATATTCATATTTTTTAAGTTAGTTGAAAGGGTACAGTCCACACCTCAAATAAATTAGGCGAAAAAATGGGCGCAACTCATTATGGTTTGATGTGACTCAATGTTTTATTTGTAACACATGATGCAGCGCTTGCGCACATCTCGTTCCATGTGCAATTTTTATTCCTTGCCAAAAGTCAGAGAGTCTGTGTAGTCACGTCAGTAGTATTAGTATGTAATGTATGTAATGTATGTAATGTATGTATATATGTTTGTGTATATGTACTGTATATATTGTGTGTATGTATGTGACACCTGGCTCGTAAACATGTTAACTTAATCAGTTTGAGTTGATGAAGTATGTGTTCCTCATGAGAGGCATTGAGCCATGATCCATTGTTTTGGGGTCAAGTAAGAGGCATATGAGATCAGTATAGGTCAAAGTATGAAATTGTTGGGAACATGATAGTCCAGATGGTTTGGTTGATCAGATTAAATTGGGTGTGCAGCTGATGTCATCATACAGAGTTCAAGTCTGGAAACCTTGTTTACATAACGTTCCAGAAAGTTTTAATGGGTGGTGCAATCCTTATGGGGCTGAACAGGATCCCTATTTTTTAGGGTGTAATCGGGAAGTCACTATTGGTCAAAATGAGAATTTTGTGAAACTCAATATTTTGGCTAATAATGATGAAATCATATAGCGTATTACTCAAGCGAACTGATCTAAGGGCTTAACAATTCAAATGCGAACAAAATAAGTGAGACCAGAGGGAATACCACCTTTCTATATTCTTCATTTGAAAAGATCAAACTAATTTGCTCCCATAGCTGTAAAATAACGTTCCACATTATGTATTCAATACATCTGCTGATTTAGTCTCGACATTCCTAATGTACCAGTAGATGGTAGTAATTATTGCCCCTCTAAAATGTCTGTACATGTGGTTCCAGACACTACCACCACAGTGTCATGTTTTGATCAAAATGTTTTGACCAAACTTGTTTTTGCGTTCTTGTCCCTCAGGAATGTTGATATATAAAGTTTGTCACAAATCCGCATCAATGAGCTTTATGGGGGAATCCCGATCCAATTAATTGCCTTGGGACCATGATGCATTATACACTACTGTGAGCTTTGAGTCATCCAAAAGCTTGATGTGTGAAAGTTTGATCCAAGAAAAGCTATTTTATTGTCAATTCTCTATTCCTGTGCTCCACAGGTAGGTGGCCTTGGTGGCAATGTTACTGACGATTAAATCACCTTTATATCTTCTGAAGAACAAAAAATTCTATTCATCACAGATTCTTTACGAGCACTCCCCACACATCCACCATTCAACATCTCCCATTCAGTGCAACGAGTCTTGGAATCACAGAATGTTCAAACAACCCCTCTTGACAATTTCCAGAACATAACATTACCGAGGAAGAAGCTGCCAGCGTACCACCAAGTTATCTTGAGCTCCTATTATTTCACTGTGTGTGGGGAATGTATTTACGAGTGGCATTTTTGATGCTTTTTTGTGTTTATGCAGTTTGGTGATTTACACCCATGAGTGTAGCCACTTTTTCAAAGTGTGGATGTGGAGGTGGCGAGCACATTTGAAAAAAAAAAAATTGTAATGAAAAGTCAATAAAAGAACTGATAGTAGCACTGAGCAGAATATTAACACATGGCATAAGAACTTTAATAGGCTTCATGCCTCTTTTTTGTCATTGGTGTATAATCATAGATAGGCTGCAGGAGCACAGATTTAAACTGCACCCGGGTGGGGTGCTGAACACACTGTAACAATGAATGTCTCGACCATGTGCTCTAACAAGTTCGACCTTTTCCTACTGTCATTGCAGCAATACAGGAGATGGAGTGCTTCAGGAGATTACCACACAGTACTATCAGGACGGAGTGCTCGTGAGAGCATCAAAATTGAGGGAAACAGAACAGAAAATGATCCAAATCAAGTTTCAGAACCGAAGAGTAATATAGTATCCAAGAATCTATTTCATCTATTCCACTTATGCCACATGGAATATTACACCCACCCCAATGCCCACGTCAAGCTTCTGCCAATTACAAAATCTGAGTTGGCAGCCCCATCGCCCTTTCTTATTGCCATGTAGTCAAGTTTGGCTCTGAGGTTTTCGCCTAAAAAATCGTTCCTAATAGCGTTTCTGGCTTTCAACCACCGTTCCTTACATTTGCTGGAATTCAGTGTTTTCAAAACTTGTGAAAATAGCAGAACCAAAAAGTTGACAAACTGACGACTAGATGGAAAAAAGAGGAGGGCGAGGGGTGGCCAACGGCGTAAAATCAACATGGCATGGGGGTGGCGTGAAGAAGGCCATGTGGGGAAAGATTCATAATTCACACTGATTCGCCAAACCCTGTTCTGTTTTGGTGATTATTCCCCTTGACCTGGTGTGGGTTTGTTTTCAAGTTGTTGAGTAATGAAAGCAGAAGAATTAAAAATGTTGCGGATCCAGTGAGTCTGCCTAGACTGCGCAATTGATCAATCCATCAAAGCGAGAGGCCCACATTACTGCTGGCCATAGCTCAGTCAAGGGACAATATCAGCACTTGTTTGTGTCTTATAGCTGAATAGGCTTTCAATAGTTGTACTGTATATCGTTATCCAGTAGCTCGGAAGCAATAACTCGTTCTTTTGAAATTGATATTCAAAGTTCCTGGTAGCCCACAATTATTATGTGTGATTTCAATTATTCAGATATTTCTTGGTCTGATGATAGTAGTGGTAGGCAAGGAGCTGCCTGCTATTTAGATTTGTTATGAGTAGTTGATACAGGTTTTGTGAAAAGTGGAGAGAGAGTTAAGCCTGGTGCGAGTTGATATGATATTTTAGTTTGATGTGTTGTGTTCTGTCAATTTCCAAAGAGCTTGGTAGATCATTCCTTGTTCTCGAGGGCTGATTTGAATGGATTCTGAGGTTTTTGAGTAATGTTGATTGGTCTAGGTGTTAGAAAGTGTTAAGTGTTGTCCATGGAAGGGTTTATAAAAAGTTAAAGGAGAGATGAAAGGTTTTATGTTACTGGAAAAAGCGTCACTAAGAACAGAAGTTGTTGGATGAAAAGGGAGTTTTTCTGGCCATTATTCAACGAAAGGACAAAATCTTTTGGCCATTTTAGCTTATACTGGTACCTTGTCTGATTGGATTTAGTGGTTCAAAGTTAAACAAAAGCTTAGTCCAACTGGTGCTAAGCTTGCCTTTTGAGAGGCAGAATGCTGGATATGAGGATAGTCATTGTGCCTTTTCTCTATGTTTGGGGGAAGAGAAGTCAAGGACAGATTTGGTCACATACAACCAGAATGTCAGGTATGGATGGTGTTCTTAATAAACTATTCTTCGTCTGTATTCATTCAGGAGAACTAGGATAATTGCAGCCGTGTTGTGGCGGAGTGCCTCATAATAGTATTTGATAGTATAGGAGTTATAATATGTTGACTGAGGAGGAGGAGAAACTGACAGAAAAGATGTGGTCTGGCAGGGGTTACCCCCTCTTATTGAAATCTTTCGCCGACCAGTTGTCTGTTCCTTTAGCTATTATTGTCAATAGAAACCTTGCAAGAAGTTGTTGTCAGATGCTTGGAGGAGGCAAATTGTTTGTTGTCTGCAAGGTGGTGGAATTCATTTTTCTGGCGCAAATCTGCCAAAAGTCAGTTGTAAAAAAAATAGAGATGGTGCCATTTGGAATGTTGCAGTTACGCCCACTTTCAAATCCATCCAAGACCACTATTGCTGAACATAAGTGGAGAGATTTCAGATCAGTCAGAAAAAAGCTTCGAAGATTTGAAATAGGCTTCGTCAAAAATCCAAGAGTACTCACTTCTGTGTGGTTGTTAACACTTGTTTGTGTTACGGAGCATATAATCTCTCTTTTTTCAGGTTTTGACGACTCAGAAGTCCGATCTAATGATATCATATGGTCGGTCACTTGTACCTTTTCTGCCACTCGAGCAGCAGCACGTGAAGCAGGTGTATCGATAAAAAGATGAGAACCTCAGCACCTTGGAGGGGTTCAGGGACGGTGAGATTACACTCATTGCAGAGGTATGCGGAACTTCAGGTTCGTTCACCGGACCGGTAACAACTTCGCTGTAATGGGATGCAAGAATGTCGGGGAGAAGCTGAACGATGGGGTAGCGTCCGATCGGTTTCATGGGCCGGAGTTCTGTGAGTTTTTGTGGCAGAAATTAGAGGAATATGTGCCTTGGGAGACCACAAAAACGACCTTGGCCGATTTGGGCATGAGTTAGCTGATTTGGGCATGAGTTGGCCGATTTTTGGAACGTGACGACACCGCAGGAAATTGGCTGCCCTCGCTTTGTAGGAGACCTTTCACGGTCTGGCACATCATTAGTTGGAAATTTTTTTTCTGAAAATCTGGGAGGGATATTTTTGCCAATCCTGGTCCGATTGATATGTTTCCAATGGCTGTAAGGTCCATTGATCTATAGAATTCAATTAGCAAGAAAATTCCAAAGAATTGCGTAATGGTGTTTAAAATGTCTCGTAACATCTCTAAAAGGAGCGTGATAACCACCAGAATATGGGCACTCGATGTGAAATTCTTTTCCTGAACCAGGGCATACAAATTCATTGACAGCATTCCGGCAATGCTTGGATTTGGAAAAGAATCATTTTCACAGAACAGGGTATTTGAATGTTTCAGGTAACTCTGTCCTCAAAATTTCACTGTGCAGGGAGTGATTCCCTGTCAATATACCAGAGATGCCTTCCTGGTCATGCAGTCCACCACCTAGGTGTCAATGTAACAATCAATTTTTGGGGTTTATGCCGAACAGACCATGTCTCTGTCATTAACGCGGCAATCCCCTTGCCACAAAGGATGGTTTATTCTCCAAACTAAAAACATCAAGTGTGAAATAGAGCTCTCCTACATTTTCGATATTCACAATATTTTCTATATCAGTGAGCTAAAATATTTATCGTTAAATTATCATTTTTCGATATGACAACATAGGACTATAGCTTGTTCCCACGCTTCAGTCAAGGAATCACTAATCTTCCTGCTTCTATCAGTTTTTTCAAATAGTTCCAGTTTTCTTTTCATTGTTAACCTTGTGCAATCATATAACATTCCAATCTTTACCATTCCATATTTCTTCAATCTTGAAATCACTGGTCCGAAACTGATCTTTTTTATTAGAGAGTATGTTCCTTCTCCTTCCAGAAAGTAGAATGAAATGTGTTTGCCACTAGCCCATATGGAAAGTGCGAAGTTGACCACTTGTATAAGTCAATTCGAAAGAAGTAGTTTCATTAGCTCCAGAAAGTATTAGTCCTAAACCCTGAGGCATAGTCGGTGCAGAACACTGGAGAATAATCAGGGGCGTAAACCAAAGTTTCCAAGGGGGGTGTGAACTTGGGACCCGACAATAGTTCTGTCCTGCGATCACTTTTTGTTGACTATTTTTTAATTTCCCAGGTGTTCTTTTCGGCTACCGTGGTGACCTTCACGACGAGGGGGTAGGTGCCCCATTTGTTACAGTTTTCTTATGGCATTCTTCATTCAAGAACATTCATCTTCGGGGCTATTCGGTTCTTAAAAATCGGCTTACTGCCGCTACAGGACCGACTTTTGAATATCTCAGGGGGGTGTCCCCACACCCCCCACCCCCACCCCATATTCACGCCCCTGAGAATAAAAGCTCAGAAAATTTTAAGACTTGTTGCAATAGGTGAGAGTCTGGAAATTCCATTTTCCAAAGGTGGGGTTGTGATTAACATGTCACCCAAGTAGTATATCCATTGGTTGAATGGCTTATGCTGGTTTGCTGGTTTCACTATTTCCCCTCCCCCCCAATTTTTTGTTCAGGCCCTTTCTTGTCTTTTGTTCAACACTGCTGTTGCCCTCACCACAAATGGGCATTTCTGGCTGTTGCCGTTCTTACGACCACATCTTGTCACTGGTTCATGTGGTTACAACAATCCAACTCGGAGTGGGCGGGTCCGTCCAGCAGTGGTGTCCCCAGTGGAGCCTTGGGGGGGGGTTCCCCTGCCTGTTACCCCTCGAGAATGAAATTGAGGATATTACAAATGGGATTTGTTATATTGGAAAATTATATAATTCAATAATTCTCTCAACTAATTAATGTGCTGCAAAAGATTTTTTTTGATTCCTTGGACGGAGTCCCAAGGACTCTCTGCAGTCACGCGTGGCGCTGTTGTGTTTATGTATGTGTGTGTGTATTTTGTGTATGGAACACCTACCTTGTAATCAGCTAAGTCCCACATGCCTGGTTGGATCACGTTTCAAACGTGGGTGGTGTGCTTCCCATGATGGGACATGAATGCGCTTTAATTGTTGTATGAGTAGGGGGTCAACTTTGGGCAAACAGTGGAAACTTGTAAAATTCTGGTATTTTGGGCACGTTTACCTTTAACAGGCAAATCCCAACATGCCTGGTGGGATCAAGTTCAAACTTGGTGGGTGTGTTTTCCCATGATTCAGTACTAACGCTATCATTGTTGTATGAGTAGGGGGTCATTTTGGGCAAAAAGTGAACTTGTAAAATTCTGGTATTTTGGGCAATTTTTCCCTTTTATCAGCAAGTCCAACATGCCTGGTGGGATAAGTTAAAAACTGGTGGGTGGCTTCCCATGAGGAGTACATGAACGCTCTTTATGGTTGTAATGTAGGGGTCCATTTTTGGGCAAAAAGTGGAAACTTGTAAAAGTCCCTGGTATTTTGGGCACTTTTACCTTGTAATCAGGCAATCCAACATGCCTGGTTGGAACAAGTTCAAACTTGTGTGTGCTTCCCATGGTGAATACCTACGCCTTTTATTGTGTAGTGTAGGGGTCAATTTTGGCCAAAAAGTGGAACCTTGTAAAATTCTGGTATTTTGGGCACTTACTTGTCAATCAGGCAAAGTCCAACAATGCTGGTGGGATCAAGTTCAAACTTGGTGTGTGCCTTCTCATGGTGAGTACATAAACGCTATTTATTGTTGTATGGGTAGGGGGTCAATTTTGCCCAAAAAGTGGAAACTTGTAAAATTCTGGTATTTTGGGCACTTTTACCTTGTAATCAGGCAAAGTCCAACAATGCATAGTGGGATCAGTTCAAACCTTGGGGGGGTGTGTCTATGGTGAGTAATGAACGCTATTTTGTTTATGGGGAGGGGGGGCACTTGTGGGCAAAAAGTGGAAACCTTGTAAAATTCTGGAATTGTGGGCAATTCCCTTGTAATAACAGGCAAGTTCCAACCTGCCTTGGTGGGATTCGAGTTCAAACTTGGTGGGTGCGCTTCCCATGATGACTACATGAACGCTATTTATTGTTGTATGAGTAGGGGGTCAATTTTGGGCAAAAAGGGAAATTGTAAAATTCTGGTATTTTGGGCACTTTTACCTTGTAATCAGCAAAGTCCAACATGCCAAGTGGGATCAAGTTCAAACTTGGTGGGTGTGCTTCTCATGGTTGATACATGACCTATTTATTGTTGTATGGCGTAGGGTGTTCAATTTTGGGCAAAAAGATGAAACTTGTGTAAATCTGTATTTTTGGCAATTTCACCTTGTAATCAGGGCCCAAAGTCAACATGCTGGGTGGGATCGAGTTCAACTTGGGTGGGTGCGCTTCCCAGGATGACTACATGAACCTATTTAGTGTTGTATGAGTAGGGGGTCAATTTTGGGCAAAAAGATCGGACAACTTGGAAAATGCCTGGTATTTTGGTCCTTTAAAACCTTGTAATCAAGGCAAAGTCCAACCATGCCAAGGGGGATCAAGTTCAAACTTGCGTGGTGTGTCTTCTCTGTGAGTACATGAACGCTATTTATTGTTGTATGGTAGGTGGTCCATTTTGGTGGGCAAAGAAGTGGGAACTTGTAATATTCTGGATTTTGGCACGTTTACCTTGGATCAGTCAAATCCACCAGGCCTGGTGGGATCAAGTTCAAACTGGTGTGTGTGGCTTCATGATGAGTAACATGTGAACGCTATTTATTGTTGTATTGGAGGGGGTCTACTTTGGGCCAAAAGTGGAAAACAATTGTGAATTTTCTGTATTTTTGGGCAACTTTTAACCTTGGAATCAGGCAAAGTCCAACATGCCTAGTGGGATTGGAGTTCAAACTTGGTGGGTTGGGGTGTTTGTGCTTCCTAGAGACTTCAGAACGCTATTTATTGTTGTACACATTGCACAGTTCAGCTTCCATCAGTTATACGGCTTTGTAACATTCGGGTATTTTGGCATACCGTACGTTTTATACCTCCTAATCAGGCTATGTCCCAACCTGTCTGGCTGGTCATGAGCATGCCTAGTCATTCTGCTAGTGATCTCATTTTAAGCATGAAAATCAAGACTTGAACACAGCCAACCGGTGTGTCAAGGACCACTAAGCCTTTTGGTTTCTGGTTTATCATGGTACGCGTTCCCCCCTAACCCCAACCCCCCCCTGCCCCCCTCCCCCCTCCCCCCCTAAAACAGTGATTGACCTAAGCCCAATTATCTGTCACTTAACATTCTTCGTCTGTTAACACAAGTAATTAACAGAAAGTTGTAATCATTGAATAGGTTGCATTGTTTTTGTTCTTTTTTGGTTAGTTACAGCCTAGAGTGTCTCCTACCTAACTACTTTGCATTATTGTTATAATAACAATGACTCGTAGGGATGAGGATCTCAGCCCTGGAAGATCGTCTCTCAGATTGGGTGTGGCCGGTTTAGCAGGTTTTCAACCCCCAATATGGGTTGTAATAACTAACTAGAATGCACATCTGTGGGTGGCAGAATTTTCGCAAAAGGTTTCAATCAGTTAGAAGCAAACACTACAGTTGGTAAGAGTCGTTTTTGCTCCACAGCTGCCGTCCTCTTCGTCGTACGATTTTCATACACGTTCAGCATATCGTGTTACCATTTAGTACCTTTTGGATTATTCCAGTTGGCACAGTGGCGAACTTGATTGGGTTATCCTTTACACTGGTAATTTTTGTTATACCAGACCTAAATTGGCATTATTCTTGGCAATGTCCTGTTGGAGATGGCGAGACCCATCTTCACGTTCAAGTGTGCTAGCTATTTTGACATTGTGTATGCCATCTTTGTGTGAAAAAAAGTAATTTTTGGGGTTTGGCAATATTCTTCTAAACATTTCGAAATATGTGTCCTAAATTCAGGGCAATAAATGGCAAGTCCTAATTTGTTTGCTTGATGAATGATTAGATGGGCATTGTAGGGTGATGCAATGAATATCATGAATATGGGCGGATTATTTTATTACTTGAACGACTTTGAATCAGATAATTGGTCTATCAATATATTGTCCTAAAATTGTTGCAATAACAAAGAATTATTTCTGAATAAATACCTACTATCTGATAATGTATTTAGTAGTCTCTCATTCATTGTATTTGAGGACATTTCCTCTCTCCAAATTGCTATCGATTTGCTATATTCAAGCTTCACCACTACCACTGACCTATTAACATTACATTCATGTGAGCACACTTTTGGTGATACCAGTTGCCCCTTTTTACTGCAGTCGGTTGTCTTTCATGTGTAATAGAAACAAGCCTTCCCCCTGCTTGAGTGTAAACGGATGGCAGATACAGACAGGGACTTTTTAATCGTCCTCCTAAGATCCACTATATATCACAGACATTAGCCAGGGGGTGCAATTCATCTGGTGATCACTTTGACCCCATCGACCGTTTGACCTGAAAATGATCGACATGGGGGCTGAATTTTTGGTGATGACCAGATTTGTCTTTTTGAGAGTACCAGTGATACATTTCAACAGTCCTATCACAAGCATTTCCAGTTTTGAACTTTTAGAAGGTCAAAACCCAAAAAACCACTGAAATGTTGACATTGGCGAAGAGAAATAATGATGGGTGGCTGTATCAGATGTTTTGTTTGTCTGCGTCCGGAAAAAAAAAAAAAAAAAAAAAAAACAAAAATAAAAAAAAAAAGAAAAAAAAAAAAAAAAAAAAAAAAAAAAAAAAAAACCAAAAAAAAAAAAAAAAAAAAAAAAAAAAAAAAAAAAAAATCCATATAGTGCTGTACTGTGACCTCTTTAGAAACTGGACCATGTGGCCTACTTTTAGAGCTATTTTTGATTCCTTGACGGACAGTCAGGATCTATTGTGCAGTCATGACAGTGCTGGGGGGTGTGGTGTATGTGATGCCTGGCTTGGGATAAATCAACTCGATCCCACCTGGCTGGATTGAGCTTATACTTGGTATGTAGGCTTCCCATGATGGTACATGATCTGTTCTGGGGTCATGTCAGAGTGGTCAAGTCCGGGAAAACTTTGTGGTACGTAAGTCTAGAACGCTTGGTACAATCGAAGCTGTTAAATTTTGCATTACTGCTTGTGGGGAGAACAAGAACCCTATTGTTTTTAGTGTAGAGTGGGGTCAATTATTGTAAAAATTGGAAATGTGAAAAACTGGCTTGTGGAAACAATAACAAACCCACGGAGGGTCGAGTGCATAACTTGGTATATGGGTTGCCCAATGGTGAGAACATGATCCTATATTGTTTTGTGTCAGGGCAATGTCATTTGGGGTCAGCAGGGTAAGTTTGAAAAACCTTGGCGGCATGATCAATTCAGAAGGCTTGATCCCCTCAACGGAAATTTGTGGCATACTGCTGCTATGGGGAGTACGAGAACCCTATTGTTTTGGTGTAAAGCGGGGGTCAATTTTGGTTGTTGTAAACAAATGCGGGAAATGTGAAAAATCAATATTTTTTTGGCATATTTTTAAGCTGTGAACACGATAAACTTTCCTCCACCCAGAAGAATTGATTTCCTACGTTAGAATGAGCTCATACTTGGTATGTGGGTTCCCCATGCTTGAGTGCATGATCCCTACCGTTTGGGGTCAGGTCAAAGGTCATCTGAGGTCACCAGAAGTAAGTTGGATTGAAGCTGAGTGAAATTTGCATACTGACTTTCTTTTTATGGGGATGTACAACAACCCTCATTGTTCGATCCCTTCAGTCGGCCATGGGAGAACCTCCTGACGCAGGGCGAGAATCAGAAGGAGATAGTGCTCTAAAAATGATGACAGGCAGTGTAGTCCCGTGGTACAAACGACAAAGAAATTTCCAGGAGGCATGTGGGAATGTCATGTCTTTCTTCTGGGCCTTTTGTCGGATAGCCTTCAAACCAGGTTCATGATTTGAGTGCCGTGGGTCTACTAGTCAGGACGAAATCAAATGGTCCAACTCAGACTATAAAAGACTCTCTCACCGCCTTAATTAACAATGATAAGCCCAGACTTTCTTAGAGGACAATTCCAGTAAAAATATTCAAATGGCATATTGATTGTGCATAACAATCAGGCCAATAATTTGTCCATTTTCATAGCAGTTTGGTTAGAAAGTTACAAATTTTTAAAGATTATTAATTAACACTGCTAAGTTGGCAAATTGGAAACATTGATGGCGTCATATCTACCAATTTTGAAAGGAAAATGTCAGAACGAAATATGGGCTTATCCCTATAATTGTGTATGAAATAAAACGGTTGCCAATTTGCCCAAATCTGCGCATTATATGAAATTTGAGGGAAGCAAGGAGGAGGAAGCCATTTCTTACCAACCGAACATGCCTATAAACCTGGAACAAAGTGAATTTGTATATGTGCAGTATCCAGGTCTGTATACCCTGCTGGCCCTAGGTTCGATCCTCTGCCTCAGAACCAACGCTTCAGTTGTATCAGTGATAGCTTCCATGGGCGTCAACAGGTGGGGGACGGGGGGACAGGCCCGGCCCACTTCAAAAAAGTTGAGGGGGGGGGGATCATATATCGTTTGTCCACCCACTTTCTGACGGAATGAAATTAAAAATAATAGGACCTGCCCGATTTGACGTCACGCGGAACTGATTCTATTTTTGTCTCTAACCGAACAATAATCGCGTTGGAAATTGTCTTGAGTCACAATCCCAAGGTGCGGACCCAGGTGAAGATATGTACCCGACTAGGGCCGACGTCGAAGCATGGGCCGTCATCCTGGGGGGGGGGGGACGGGGGGACACGTCCCCCACACTTCGATGGTGAGGGAAACCAATTACATGTCCCCCTCCCCCCACGTTTTGGCGTATGGGGGACATGGGGTCGCATAACATTGCCCCTGGGTTTTTGTGATATCTCATTTAGGCGCGGGAATTGAAGCCTTTAGGCAATAGCAGATTATGGGCCCATTAAGGTCCTAAAACACTCAAATTTTCCATCGAATTCCGCCCGGATTAGTGGCAAAAATTTCGTGTCGCTCCTCTCCACTCTGCCTATAGGTGTCAATTAGGAGTTTCGTCGACTGTTTTCTTTTCTTCGATTTTTACGATAATTTTTCTGCCCCCGATGGCTTATCCACGTTTTTGTCAACCCCTGAAATCAATCATTCATTTTCGTATTTAGAAATAGGCCCGCATGGCCATCGCAAGATCCACTATTTACAGGCGCCTGAAATCACGTTCACAACAATTTTACATTCGCTGAAAATTGCATAGGACTCCCACATTTAGCCGGCCCATTGACTCAGAGCTCAGACTTCCACACTAGAATTGACTTCCCCTTCGATGAGCTGCTGATCCCAGGATAAGTTCACTTTTCCAATTCACTGTACGGTTGACCGCTTAGAATTTCGCTATGGTCCGCCCTTTTTTGGCCCGCGCGCTTCGCGAGCGTTGTGTCTTTTCTTCGTGTTGCAATGCCAAGTATAGGAGCATGAGTTTTTTGTCACCCTTTCACTGAAGAATACAGGTATTTCCTTCAAAATTCCAAAACTGAATCATAACTGACTCAATCAAAACAAACATATGATTTTAGTTGATGGCATTATCTCGAACGCTTCCACACTTTAGTTATAGCCCTACTCCAGGGATGTAGTCGAGACGGCCGGTAGCCCAAGACCACCTTACCTTTTGATCTATACACTGTAGGTATGGGGGTTCGTTCTCGAAGGCGAACCGAGACCAGTTATATTCGAGAATAATTCAATACCGAGACCAGTCTCGACCACATCCCTGCACTCAAAGTCTACAGCTTTCAAACCAGTTTCACTCACGTTTCCAAACTGATTAACTAATACCTTTACCGCATCTTTGAGTGCAGACATTGAAGAAAGTTATACCCCAACATAACAATTGGCAATACGCCGAATCAATTAGGTGCGACATTCTAGCCGTCCGAGCAACTGCAAAGAGCGCTCAGATTGGTGTTTCCCTACTTCATCGTTATTTGCTTGACTCAAGTAAACTGCTCAAAAGTTGGCCATCAGTCCGAATTCTAAAGAATAATAGTTTCCTTTATATCCACTAATTACGTACCGTCGTGTTCTTTGCCCTGAAACCATTCATCCGACGCGGTCGACTCAGGTCTTAGGAACCGGGGTTCTGCCCCTCCCCCAGTGATATGTGGGGCGGATGTACCATTACAACACCCCCCCCCCCCCCTCCCCACACGCCCACTCCTCGATGTGAAAACCCTCGTGTATTTCTAATGTGCACAAATATTGCCATATCATACTCTTTTCGTCATGAACACACATTTACAACGACCGCCGTGATTGGCTGTCGGTAATTGCAGAGCAATCGATTGTGTCCAGTATATGATTAGGAATTAGGGTAAGGAATATATTCCGTACAACCATGCGGCAATGCTTGTGTAAAATCTGCAATTGTTTCTCAAGATTTGTTTTTCAACATATAGGCTAGTGACATTTTTATAATTCTACATTGGACTAAAATGTACAAATCGGTCCTGGTTAGTCACCTGAGGCGTGGACATACGAGGAGAAAGCTCTCCGCCTCCATTCTTAGCACCCCCCCCCCCATTGCGAACAAAAGAAGTTTATCATGGGCCAAAATGAGACAGCCGGAATGGATATACAAAAAATTGAGAGAAGAATATCTAGACAGGAATTTCTCAAAATTTCAAAAAACGCGACAATGCGATTCAGAAGAACAATGAGACGAAGGTAATTTTTTAAAATAATTAACAAAATTGTGCAAAGTTTTAGAGCCGCGCTCCACGCATATCCGCAGGTGTTAGTTTACGTACCTGTTTCCCTTCCCGTGATATGTGAACTCAAATGGAAACTTCAGGATTTTCGGGGCGATCTTTTCCAAAGATTTACGTCGGAGGAACGGGAAACGTGGCAAAAATCTTATGCCCTGGGTCATCTCGTACGGATGACTTTGTTATCTGACGTCCCCTGAAGTGAGCTTTCGACCAGCTTACAACTATGGGCACTCACTGACCATGGTTGGCGCAGCACATTTTTGCAGAGAAACATCACAAGGTTCAGAGCAACAACTTGCATCTAATGGACATGTGAAAATCAAACTATTTTTACGACGGGGGGAGCGGGGGCAGACTGCCGTACACATTTTTCCTGAGATTAGAATCGTGGCAAAACTGACAAACATTCGTTAAAGCATTTGGCAGCGAAAAGCACAAGAAAAAAAAGCATTTACCAATCTTCGAACCTTCTTCTGAATGAGCCCATTTATTAGAAAATATCCAGAAACATGCACAATTTTTCCGCGCGGTACCATACTTCCGGGCAAATTTTGTCGTCTCAATAGGAATGGTGACCGTATGCCTATGTTGGCGGGTCCCTGTTTAGTCAAACTCACACCAACTCCCCAAAGAAGGACCTACTTACTGCGCATGGCTCAGTACAATTTGGCATAAAAAAATCAAGAATCTCCTGAGTAGCCATCTCATCTAAGACGTGAAATACAAATTATGTCTGGAACAAAGTAGTGTTTAGGAGTATCCTATGCCATCGACTGCCTCAAGGCCCCTAATGCAAAAATGTTCTAAAGTGAGAGGAGGGGGGATTCGCGGTCCTCTGAAAAAGTTTCGATTTAGACTTCTAATCTTTACTACCTCGATTCGATTTGGCAAGAAAGGCACAAGATTCAGAGCAGCAATTCGCATCTATAATGACAATGTGGAGATGCTACTTATTGTTCTGGCATAGTGCGTGTTTTTGGAGTGCCATATTGGCACCACCAAGTTGCATCTATGTCATGGGAAAATTTTGAAAGGGGGAAGAGGAACTCCCCCACCCAATTACTTCATCCAATTCCCGCCTGCCATATCGGCGGAAAGCGTCATATAGTCCCAGGTTTTCCCACCTTTGACAATGGTTACCATTTCAGCGGTTAATGATAAGGGGACTGTCGTTGCCACTGAGTACACTATCTTTACTATCTAGCGAGCGCCACCATAGTTTGGCGCGGGAGCGTGAAAGGAAGTTGTTTTGCCCCAAAATGCCTCGGATGCCAGGAGTGCCTCTAGGAGTTTTTTTTCTGTTTGAAACTATCTCTTAAATGGCATTTCTTGTTCTAAAATTTTTATATCAAAACGTTTATGAGAAAAAATATTTTTCAGTCGTTGATATGGATGGATCTAAACCAATGTGGTATACTGGTGAACGATAGCGGTAACGATAATCCTAGCGTACTGACACACTTACCCGCTAGTAACACTGTGCACAACCAGCTCCAATATTACACCAAACCCCTAAACGACAGTGCACAAAATAATTACAGTTCTGAGTAGAGGGTCATTTTTCCCACTATAAATAGCACTAGCAGGCTAAACAAACAGGATGGGGAACTGTAGCAGTGGAGCCACTCCTTTCTATTTATCTTTCCCAAGATCTCCGGATTCGTTTTTGATTATAAGTGCACAATGACAGCAAACAAAAGCTTCACACACCCAAATCCGCTTGAGGGATGCATGATGAGAATAAACTAATGGCGCGAAGAAAAATGGGATCACCTGTGTACCACCCCGGGACCCGGGGGCCGCGTACCTACCACCGACAAGTGCGTAGCGTGGGTGACCAGGCTGTTGGTACGCGTAGCACAGGTTGGGAACCCCTGATTAGTCGGAAGTACCGAACAACGCTTTGCTGCTATTGGAAGTCCATTTCCGTTGACGGCGCGGTCGTCCATGATTGTATGAAAACTTCATAAAATGTGTGACGATGTGCTTGACTCCTACGAGTTTCTTGTCTAGTGGTGGCATTACACAGACTTTGCATTTTCGCCCAAACTGGTACACCGTATATCCTAGCTGCTAGTCGGTAAAACTTTAACCACAACCTTGAAGATCTTATTCAAGAAGGGTAAATATTTTCCGAGATCGGGTCAACTTTCCTGCCCAATATAGTCAGACAGTACAGTAAGGTGGCATAGGAAACCACGGTAGGATAAACCATCATCACAGGCATCCGCGTCAGTGCATATGCCTAATCAAGTAATTGAGATCAACTCGAGAAAACTCGAGCAGTGGCAAGTTGTGACATATTTCGGGCGGGAAATAGAGAAATACGAGCAGGGTTTGAAGCGAGAAACTGAAATGTTCATTCTACATGGCCTAACATGGAAACTCAATGAAATTTGAGGGCCAATTTTTGGAGATTTTGGTAATTTTTAATTGATAGTATGACAAGCCCACCATTCCACTACACTGAGCCTTTACTAAATACCATGGCCGCGCCACTGCATCAGCTCCGTAAAATAGGTCACGAAAGACCCTATAAAACATAGCTATGCCGAGGGATTCAACTTTGTGTACCGAAAAAGTACCGTTCCTGCAATTAGAAGGGACCCATTTCATTTCAAATCCCTCAATGATATGTTCCAACGTACGCAAATTGTAAACCCGCAGTGGGTTCTTGGTATATTTGGTTTGTAGTCACTTGCTGACATTTCTTTCTCACAAACATATAAAGAGGTCGTTAGTGCGTGGACAATTCTTAAACATTCTCTTTCACTAGAATTGCACACTTAGATGTTTACAATTAGGCACGGCAAGGGCCATTTCCGCCGATCTGGTAGGTATACAAGCCAAATTTTCTCGGACGCGTAGCGCCAACCAATGGTGGGTTCCACTTAGATGGTGGATCGCAGTCCGGCTTCGTCCCCCCCCCCCCACGTTCGAATGGATGACGCCCATGATTCTGTGAAGGGATTAACCAGTGTCATCCGAGGTTCTCGAATTTTAAATGAAAAGCCAAAAGTGCAAATTTTCAAGTGTTTCGCGCGCAATTGCGTTTCCTTCCGGCTAAATATGCGATTTGTAATGCTCGATCATTGTTCACTGAAAATTTCAGGAAGCCTTGGGGCAGGACTGCCCCCCCCCCCCTATTTTTTGAGATGAAAAAGTCGGGCGGAAATTCATGGAAAATTTAGGGAGGAAAAAGGCAAAGTGAAAAATGCCAAACTTTCTCGATAAATGCCCGGAAAAAAACATGCTAATTTTTATCGCGCGCTTCGCGAGCGCCAGTAGTTTCCAATGTCTGACATGTAAACTTCGGGTACAAATTTCGGCTCCCAAATTGGAGTGGTTCCATACCCTTATGGCTTTTCCCTTCGACACCACCAGAGACCGTGCTTTGGAACTCTGGATCCCACGCCAACATAGCCAATTAGAAAAGGTCATAAACAATCCATTTGTGTATTCGATTTCCGATATTCAATGGGTGATTGAAAACTAATATTTCGTCTGCTATAATGGTGCAATATTAGCATTCCCTGGTGTACAGTCCATGGACGACTTTGCAGATCGTTTACTCTGGGACGTCATCACTACGGTAAATAATCACATCCACAAGGGGAATGCCAGAATCGCCAACTTGAAATTCTGGTTGTGGGGTTTTACACGTCCTCTTTTCATCTTTGCCCAACTGCCATTGTACTTTAATAATTACAAACAGCGTGGTTTCCATCGATGTTGAAACCGAGAGGCAATGCGACCTCAAGTCCTCATATGTCAAAAGTTGGGGGAGTGTCCTCCCCGCCCTAAGCGGACGGCCCCATGGAATTGATGTCTTGCAGCTTCGTGCGGAAATGAAAACATGAACTGTCACCCAGGAAGACTTTGCAGAAATAGATGGCGCTATGCAATTTTTATTGTCGGCCACCATCTCATTTCGCTGAGTTGGGAATCCACATACTTATATACGTAGACGTCACTTCGCCCATATGTTACATTGCAACAATTGGTCAGCATTGAACGCCGAGCACACTGGGAAAATGCACCCAAGAAGAACGGTTCGCCAAATTGGTACATGCAGTAAACCAAGGAGTTTTGTCGGTGGCGAGCAATGATACGTACGCCAATTTTGCGGTGCTAAATTATGCATATTTAGGCAGGTATTTGTCCTATCCGATCCAATTTCTGTAAGATTTTATTATTCTGAGATTTTTGTGAAGAGTTCCCCGCAATTGTACGTTTTTTTTTTTTTGTTTTTAGAATTTGCAGATTTAGACACTTTTGTGTCTACCCTTCCCACTGATACTGAAAACAAGTGTCGTACTGGAGCATACAGCTAGGTTAGCGTTAGGCCTAACGTAGTTCTTCCATGTCTGGCCGATGCGAAGAAATAATAGGCAGGGCATACTCGACACCTTAGGTGAATGATATTACATGACCAAACTCCTTTGCTCTAGGTTAGCCTCCTATTCCTAGCACATTATCAATATTCAAAGCAGGGCATCTAGGCCTTGTGAAGAAGGTATTGCACACATGGAGCTGATTGAACCAATAGTTCAGTAGCACTGGCCAGAGCGCAAATTGCATAGACCATTCGGATGAAAACTCAGATTATTACCCCGCCAATAACTAGTGCGTTGGCAGAACGATGAAATTCCCATCTATTTCTAGTCTACTCCACGGGTGCCGCCCAAAACAAGGGAAGGCCTCAACAAAAAACTAAAAAAGGAAAACGTTGAGGCAGGCAGCGGCGCCTCAGGAGTGCTGGCTGCGGGTGCTGGGAAAGGAGGTGTCCTACAGAGAACTGCGACACACATACACTTTAGATCTAACCTCTCATATCCCCCACCCCACCTCCCCTCCCTCATTTTCATGAGTTGCTGATGAGGTACATTTTGGAACCACTGGCAGAAATGAAATGAAAGGTTGTGGACACTGGGGAAATTAAAAAGCCAAAAATGCTGTTGATGGCCATGCAGGGGACAGTGCCATCAAGTGAAGTATATGTCAGGGGGGGGGGCTAATCATGGCGTGCCTCAGGAACTCTAACCCTCCATCGGGCCAATCCATGATGCCGCCGCGCTTTGAGGATCTTTCTGTCTTATACGACCGCTCTGCGAGGGGGTCTATTTTGGAGTTTTGAGGTTTCAGGATTATTCAAATCTTTGTTCTATCCTTCTGGAGGTCTAGTGCTGATTTTTTTTCTCAAATGGGATAACTTATCGAGCAGAGGATGGTTCCCCTCCAAGCAGCAGGGTTTGAACCTGGCTCGCCCCTAATAATTTTTTGTCGGCACGCATATAACTCAGAAGCTGAATCATTCTGAAGAAAATTGGGGAAGATTGAGCAGTTGAATTTGTTAATTCAGTAAGTTTAAATTTGTTGCAGCACAAAAATTGGGAGTTCAACATCTGGTAGAACCATACGTTCTATAGTGACAGGCCAGGTTCATTACTTGATGATTTTTTTTTTTTTGCTGTATATTTTATTTCATTTCTTTCTTGGTCAGGTTTTAAAGGACTAATTAGCTGGGTGGGCCATAATCCTCAGCGGGACATCCACTGTACTACATCATAGGTTGCCCTAATACTTCGAGTTGAGATCAAACAATGCATTTTTTCATGATGCCCTGTCTGCCTATTAGTGATATATCATCTGATGAAATGTCTGAACAAGGCTGCAGAGGCCAGTCGCCCGTATAGGCTATAAATAACATGATGCGCAAAAAATCCACAACATTGATCTATCAAACTGGAGCAATTGGGTTAGCATGTTGTTGTCAGCTGTAACCTGTTTTCAACTGTTTCAGCACTTCTTAGTTAGGACTCTTCTTGCTGCCTTCCCACTTCTTTGATCATCTAAAATGTTAATTACCTCTTATCAACTGTCTGAACTATGGAAGCATCTCACTGGCAATGTTAAGGAACTTTGTGATCAGTGCTGGGGAGTCAGAGGGCTCTATAAAAAACTAAAAAACGGAATGACTGCTTTGCAGCATGTGAGTGTTCTTTTTTTTATATCAGGTGAAGTGTAGAGAGTAGATAACACACAACTTTCTTGGATTATGAATCAGGAAATGCAAATAGAATTATACACTGTTGTGATGTTTGGTACAGTGTATTTGAACATCCTTCTAAGAGATGAGATACAAACAAATAGACCTAGATACATCATGTTAATAATATTGAAGAAATCGGATTAGCATAGTGAGTGGACATGACTATGATAACCCTCTACTAGACCAATAATGGGTGGGACATTTCATCAACATCTGCCTGAAATTAATTACAGTGGGGAAAGTTACCTATGGGAGAAAAATTGAGGTTAAATCTAGTACAAAATCAATTAAGTTGGCATTAATAAAGATGTTAACGATGGGACTAAGTAAGGTTGAAAATAATATCTTGGATTTTTTTTATTAGCAAAATCCTAGTATAATTCGGCAGGTTTCTTTGGTGGAACCATTTTCCTGAAGCAAAAAGCCTTTTTTCTTAATAGTTTACTGAATATGCCAAAAAGGGAATAGTCATTGATTTCCCCTCGGAAAAACAAAACCAAAGGGCTTGTAAGCTTAATAGCCTATTCATACCCATGCAATACACATATGCACATACACTGGCTACACATTAAAGTCCAGGTAATATGTTCTTTGAGAAATAAAAATTATTAATATCACCCATATCCATCTTCATACCAAGATTCCAAAGTTTCAAACTATTCAAATTACTGATTAATATATACTACCATCCTTAGAATAAAATCTACCCTTGAGTAGTGTATGTAATATATATATATCTAATATAATAATATATATTATATATATCTATATATATATAATATAATATAATATATAGATATATAATTATATATATATATATATATATATATATATATATATATAATATCTATATGCCTGAGGTAAAAAATGGTTGTTCTGCTCGAATATACTTCTACATTCAAGCGAGAATCTTTTCAAGTGCTGAATGTTAGACATAATTTGACAACAGGCTAGACCTTTTGTGATTCACTAATGTTTGAAAAGCACATTTGCTTAGAGTTTCTCCTCACCTTTGATCCTGTGATTTGGTTCTGTTTGATATTCCAGCCCAGTGAGCAATTTTGATTTTAATGTAACATGATGACAGGTCATCGATTTGAAACAACAATATGGGTAAATATCAGCAGCATCAGTACCAAAAATGTGTTCATAGAGGTCATCAAAGTACCCTTTGTTGGCATTCTCCTCATACATTACATTTGCAGTGAATATGGCTGATGCATGAGCATGAGGAGCCTTGTGTGGAGCGAGCATATTCTTAGAACCGGCATTTTTCTGTTGTAATATCAGCTACACAAGATCATTTGAAGGTTTGATCAGTCCACCCTAATTTATCCTTAATGACCTAATCAGGCTGATACCGATCGGCCTCTGTATTAATTTTGTAAACAGCCGCTATCATTGTCAACAGATAGGCCTCTAACTTTTCACTACTGTACGGCTACCGGCGAAACCTCACCCCCGCCTTTTTTCTGTACCATGTCACCGTTGGGTTCTGCAGTTTGGATGAGCAGCTAGGCATCGTACTGTTTCGAAAAAAAAAAAAAAAAAAAAAAGAATAATGCAAAGTTTTCCCAGTCACCGGTGCCGATTGACTGTTTTTCCCCTGAGTCCGTCGTACGCTAGCACAGTCAGGGCATTGCACATAGCCTTGGGCTAGTTAGGCCTACTTACAGACTCCTTGCCGTATAGGTAGGTGTGGCCCATCCTCGCGAACTATAGTTTTTGTCAATTTTAATAATTTCCTCCGAATTTTTGCCGTCAAAAGCTTACTATTGTTATTCCTCGGGTATTTTTTCATAATTTTCAAGCAGAAATGTATTTTTCTTATTTTCTTACCGAGTTGCCCGAAATGACGATGATAAAATTCACCCGTCGTTGCCTATCGTACATAGTCAATTGCAATTGCTGTCTAGGCTTCGATCTGTTGGGTGCAATTTCCCACCATGCCGCTCGTTTCAATTGGCTCAATCAGAGGCCGACCCTCTCTCTAGCTATCTCTGTGTGGGAATCCCCAAATAGCCAAGCCTAAGGCTAGGCCCTTAGGGTCTAGGGCCTAAGCCTATATAATATCCACTTGTATTTGTGACCAGTAAAGTTTACCGAGAACAAGGGTACCACCGGCCTATATTCCTGGTCCTGGCCTTGAAAAGGGCCTTTCCAATACCGGTAGGAAGGTAGAAATCAAGGAGAACTCTAAGGAGAACATCATTTTCGTGAAAAGGTGAAATTGAGTCAACGTTTCATGAAGAAGCGTAGACTAGGCGAAGCCTAGGCCTAGGCTAGTCCTTGCCCAGTCGCCTTTGTACGGTACCTTCGCAAAACTACCACTAGGCTGAGTTGCTGAGGCACGAACCACAGCAGTCTGGTTACGGACTACTAGGCCGAAGCTTAGCCTTAGCTCACTTGAACTTGGCTACATGGCATAGCGATACCCTGTTGTTTTTCGAGCTGAAAATGCACGAATATGACATTTGATTGTGTAATGTATACTCATGTGGGCTGATTGTATTTATTGTACCCATGTGTATCTCGGCCGAGTGGGCCTAGGCTAGACGTATTGATAGGCTATAGGTACTAATGGATTTAGTCTAGCCTAGCCCACGTGACAGCCCAATGTTCATGCCCTAGCCTATAGGGTTTTTATTCAAAAGGCCTTTTATTTATAAGGCCCGTATTCCTAATGGCCGAAAAGGTCCGTTATTCATAATCAGTGTTGGAGTCCGAGGCCGGCCACTCGCCTCGAGCCAGTTTTTTGGTCGGCCCGGTCTAGGGGCCTCTCGGCCTCGAGGCTGCGCTTGGTCTCGGCCTCGGAGCTTCCGGCCTCAGCTTTTGGGCTGAGGCCGGGTCGAGGCCGGCCGGACCATTTTTTGCTTATCAAAATGGAGAACAATGAAAAAATTTTATTAGTCACGACCATGAACTAACGTAGCTACCCGGTATCCACCCAAAAGACTGCGATACATGTACAGGCGCTGCGCTCTGCTCGCCGTGCAATCCCCAGTGTAGTGCTTAGAGTGCGGCGCCTAGCGAGCTCGCTGCCATAGGCCTAGACATATTACAGTACTGATGCACTTGCCTGCAAAGTGCAAAAATACGCATATGTATAAGGCTTTGTGTACAAAGCAGCAATCAGGCACTGGCGCTGCCACGTGTGAACACTCACTAACATGATGTCCCCCTTATTCGTAGTAGGAGTTGCGAAGATGTGAATGGAAAATTCTAGTATTTAGTGCATAAAAAATGTGCATAGGCACGAAGCATGAAATACAAAGAATGTGGTCTGCTCTGCAGATCGTGAAATTGGTATTTATTAATAAATATAAATTTGGATTTATATAATGACACTGTAGTGGTAGGTGTACATGCGAATATCAAACCGATTATTTTTTGATTCCTTCATGGCATATTCTTTCCACATGGGGATACTATGGTTCTGTCTTCGCCAGCGCGCTTGCCGCCTGCAGGAGAATTTCATGTAATTAGGGAAAATCTCCAACGCATTGTCGGGTTGAATTGAAAACTTTGCACACATGTTTATTGAAATAAAATCTCAGATGAGTTCAAAAATGGGCGCGCCCCACTACAACGAGGGCGGGCATCCTGGATTTTTGACGTGACTTTTTTATCGCTGATTTGCGTGTTTTTGGAACATGGCGATCATTTAAAGACTAACATTCGTGTTATACTCATGGGACCCCACCGATTTCAGTCGTTATTGAATGAGAGAGACATTCATTGTCTCTCCACGGCCCACTGATTGATCAACGATTTGGATGGTCGCTTAACAAAACATTGACTGGAGGGCAGGTCATATGCTGAGTGAACTCCCACAGCCCTTTAGGAAGCCAGATGGTGCAGCAGAATCAAGTACTCTGCTTTCTCCACAGATGTGGAATACTTGATGTTTTTCAAATGCATTGCAGTGTCCTTAGCATCTAATAATTAATAATAATAAAACAAGAGCTTAAATATAGCGCCAATACGTGTGTAGCAGATTCAAGGCGCTTTAAATAAGAGTGAAAGGCGAAGAAAAAAAAGAAAAAGCGTATGTACAGGAAGAAAAATAAAGGATGGATAGTACAGGATAAAACGGTAAGAACGAATATAAGCAGAGATAGAATACACATATAACCTAATTATAGTAAAAATAACTATATGGAAGGATTTCTAAAAAGATAGCTTTTTAAGAGTTTCTTAAAACTGGCAGGGACTGAGCAAATCTGATATTATGGGGCAAGCTAATGGGGCAAGCATTCCGAGCTTGACTGTGTCAACCAACCATTTTCCGTAATGTTAGGTTGACAAAGCCTGGGAACATCAGAAGTATCTGCGATGATGATCAGGTGACCGGGTCGGTTGCGTATATGGAGAGAAGGTCTGTCACGTAATTGTGCAACCGTGAGCAATTAGCAGAAGGATCTGAATAATACGGTCCTTTATTGGAAGCCAATGAAGCTGGTTCGTCGCAAGTAATCAATGTTGACGTGGGTGGCCCCTTTACACCAAGGAAAAGTCGGGCGGGCGCTGTTCGTATGCGTTGAATATTGGAGAGTTTAGATTAGAAGGCCTAACGTAGGGCGTTGTTAGCGTCAAGGGGTTGACGTAGGCATTGACAAGTGCTCTGTCGGTGGGGCGCGTCAATATATTTATGAATCCTACGTAGTGGGAATCGCAACCAATGCGGAGCGACAGATCGTTACATGTGACGACATATTATGCATATCCATTAGAACACCAGATTCTTGCCTCTGCTACGACATCAACCTTCAGCGTCACCGACCCGAATAGATGAGATTGTAGTGGGTCTTCAAAAAGCGAGATGTAAAACGGATGACCTCAGTCTCGCGTAGTGTAGCAGTAAACATGTTACTGGCAGTCCATGCCTTCACACCTCGGATGCAAGTTTCAACTTGATGAAGATGAAGATATTGCCAGAAGGACATGAGAGCTAAGTACAGCGAGCCGCAAACAAGGACTTTTATAAATACTCCTTCTGGCCCCAAAAAAAATTGTTGGGACTGGAATAAATTGCCACAGGAAGTACCCACCATCACAGAATACAAGTCAACTTCAAGATACGGGTATTGGAGCATCTCAGGCAGATGAATCGGACTAGTTCCTCCGTGCACACACCTGTCCTGTCCGTTTGGCTCCACATGGGAGCTTGGAACAGTATCCCTACAGATAAAGATACAGGGGTATCATCAGCGTACCATCATTGTGGACACCGTAGATTCTAGCAGTCATTCAAGTGGCGCGCATATATAGTGGTAAACAGGGAGAGGCCGGCGACGGATCTTGGGGAAAGAGCATGATAGGTTGTGTGGTGACGATGTTTGTACTTCACCCAATAAAAAATTCTATTGTTGACGCCCCTGAAGAAAAACTGGAGCACCACAAGAGAGCGTTGCAAGGGACACCATAACAAACTTATGAGTCGATGAAGTACGCTCTGATGGTCACTGTTATCAAACGCTATGACACGAGGTCAAGGGAGAACCAGCACGACAATCGGACGCTGGTCAACAGCTCGCAGTATGCATTATGGACACGGGTGAGGGCAGTTCGGTACTGAAATGGGTTGAGATATAAGCCGATATGGCGGTTTCCCATGTTAGTCCATCTTGGTCATATGTCTTGTAATGGGATGTAGCTGCATCTCAATAACCTTAGACAACAAACTTTAAGTTTGAGATAGGTCTATAATTGTCAGGTTATTGGCATCAAGTCCTTGCTTCTTTAACAACGGAGTAACTGTGAAAACCTATAAGTGTCGGGAACACACCAAAGGGACGCGAAAGGTTTTCACTATTCTTGTGATAGTGGGAGGACAGCTCGGGAAGTCCACTCTTTGAGGAGCCAGTAGGAAGGGATCGAGAGGAGCAGGTCGACAATGGAAAAAGAATTGAGGATGATCTGGCGAACGGATTCAGCAGAGACGTCACTGAATTCTGCTAACAAGCTGTGGTGTCATGGATGGGCCATGGGCGCACGGAAGATGCTTGTAGGTTGATCCATTGTCAGTGTAAACCTGACTCGCTCAATTTTGAAAGGCTAGTACCTGTCTGCCTGTGCACTTATAAAGAGTAAGATAAGATTGTATTTAAAGTGATGGTATAAGTATAACCTTTATAGCAAATCTCACAAGCATAAAATTTTCACAACTGCATTCATATTTCTTTCATTCGAGTCTGTCTTCAAGAATAAAAATTTGTTTGCAATCAATAACTTGTGCTTGTTCAATCCTATGTCGGCGACTCAAACATTCTGGTCTCCAAATATTATTATAATGACTGCTGTAGCCATGGGGAAGACAAAACAAAATGAACTTATGTATTTTAAACACTGATAATTTAAAATTTATGCTGTTATATTATTGCCGGCCTCGGCCTCAGAAGGTGTGGCCTTGGCTCGAGGGTGCGGGCCTCGGCCTCGCGGGGGTCGGCCTTGGCTCGGCCTTCTTGGCCCTCGGATGCAGAAGCCTAGACTAAACACGTTCTTATAATAGGAAAAAGGGCCGTTATTCATAATGGAGAAAGAAAAGGTCCGATATGTTAATATGGGAAAAAGGGTCCGATATTCATATTATAGTAGGAGAAGAGGTCCGAAATAGAAAAGGGCCGATATTCATAAAAGGAAAAAAAGGCCCGTATTCATAAAAGGAAAACAAACACCGGTCGTGGATCTTGCGAGGGATCGCAGCTGGACAAAACGGTGCAGTTAGTTTTGGGTTTGCTCCTGCCGGACCTCGCATGGTAGAATCATCTGTTTGGAAAGAGATATAATTGAAAGAACACATTATGAATAACGGAACTTTCCGATTAGGAATAACGGACCTTCTTTTTCTATTATGAATAACGGACCCTTTTCACTATATGAATAACGGGTCTTTTCTGCGGATTATGAATACCGGACCTCTTTTGCTATTATGAATACGGTCCCCCCTTTCGCTTTTATGAATTACGGACGATTTTCGCAATATGAATAGCGGAACCTTTTTACTATTATGAATATCGGACCTTTGGCTCTGTTATGGACTACAGGACCCGTTCGATATATAAAAAGGGGCCTTTTGGTCCATTTATGGAATATCGGCCTTACGAACCAAAGACCCCTTTTTTATTATGAATATCGGACCTTTTTGGTCATATGAATAACGGAACCTTTTCCCGAAAATTTGCACGTGTGAATAACGGGCCTTGAACAAAAAAGGCTTATGAATAAAAGGGGCCCTTATGAACATGGGTGGTCCCACTCCAAAAAGATGGGGTTAGGGTAAGATTCCAACTTCAAATGTAATCTCTAATCTTACCGTTATCAATGCCTGAACCTACAGAACCCCTAACCTTCTGCCACCCCAACCCCATACACTAAGAGGAGGTAAGTCATCCATCCAGTAGCAGTGCTCGAAAAATATTTTGAGAAACTTAGACAGCCCTTCGGGGTCCCAAGTGGCTGAATCTGATAGCCCGAAAGGGCGACTGGGTTGTCCCTAATTTACCGGTTAGTTACATAATGTTACTTTTATGCGAATACTAAAACTCTAATGAAAAACCTGCCTGGGCCAATTCCACCAATTCTATCTCTCCGATACCTTCCATCATATCCGCCAGTTCCTGCCTCGCAAGGGAAAAACTTCAGGAAACTCATTTTCAAAAATATTGGCGTTAAAGTGACAGTGATTGTGATTATAACCCTGTGCTGTTTCTCCAGTACGGATAAATACACACATGCTCAATTACACAACAAAAGCCTGTGCACACCACACCACTTGCAGAGTGAACAGTTGTAATTAATTACGATTTATGCATACAACCTATACACAAAGGCTTGGCCTGAAGATCATAATCTCTGATTGGCTAAATTTCCATTCTCACTGTGATTTCTGTTCAGGTGCTGGGGTAAACCGTCGACTGTACGTAGCCGGAACCGAGGCTCAGAATTTTGGTTTAATTTTTTTATAATCTTTTTCAAACTAGGATATAGGCAATTGTGATAGTACAACTGCACAACGTATTGGTTGGACGCACCAATGTTTCCTCTTAAATTCTTAATTATGTGCATTCCCTTTCTGATTGTTTTTTTTACCGTTCATAAATTCATTGCATTTCACGCTACCGCGGATGGGCCAGCCTGTTGAATGCCATTATATTACTGCAGCAAATTAGTGTGTAAAACGAATGGCGCCATTATTGTGAACGTTTTGTTGTGAACTTTTTGACGGTCAATCCGATATTTTGGAGAAAGTGTAAAATATCTACCCCTTGTACACAATTTGGGTCAACCAAACTTGTAATTGTTGATTGTGCTGATTGATCATGTGTTTGGGCTGTTGGCTTGTATAAAGGCTTCCGGGGGTAATCACTGTACTTTTACTTATACAGACTACAGATTGTTGTAGCCCGTCGGCATTTCGCAACTGAAATCCAGTAGTCTGAGGCACGAAGGGAGGAAGCTCTGGTCTACGTCGTATTAGATATTTTTTGAGCACTGCCAGGTAGGCCTACACTGGGTATAACATTATGCAATCATACTCTAAAACCCTGTGGAATGTAATCTAAATTGCTGAAACTTACCAGATCATTCATCATTTTTCCTGCACTCAATTATTCTCCATCGAACAATGAAGTATTGAACAGAACAACGAAGCAATGCCTACAAAGTTTGTGTCCCTTTCATGGAACCCTGCAATTCAGATAGAGCAGTTGTCAAAACATTTTTCCCTGTATAACTTCCCAGGTGATTCACAGTAGGACTCCAACTTGAATACTAAAACCTAACAGTGATCCCTTGCGTGCAACGTAGGACTATATATAATTGTCTAAATGTGTGAACTGAACAAGAGTATGAATTTTGTGTACCGTCCTAACTTCTCTTGAGCCTTGGCCAAGAAGCCTATATGTGTTTGCAATGGTCTATGCCATGAAAAGACATGCGGTTGTGTAGTTAGTCACCACCGAACATTAACTTGTTAGGCCCGGCTGTAAAAGGTCGAAACACAGTGCTCCACTTGTACCTATGTTAAAATAAATAGCAGCCCATCAGCCTAGTTTCTATCCAAATTGCTACTACAGGCATTCAAAATAAAAATAAAAGACATGATTCACTAGTGTGTCACTATTAGTACTTATGTATACACCCCCCCCCTCTCTGGACTTATTTCCTTGCTTCAAGATTAATTATTACTAATATCGTGTCACACTTTCTCTTTGTAGGTGACAGTGTAATGAACTGCAGTCGGTGAGCCTCCTGGTGTCCCTGTTTGTGGTTTGTGTCTTTTGCCAGGTACTGGAAACGCACGGCCCTGGTACAAGCCTTGGTGCAAGCTCACTGAATGCTGCAATGACCACTGGGTGACTAAAGATGTAGATGGTTCGTACAATTTAAAGTATTTCCAGCCATAACATTTCAGGATTGTGGTATTTATTATTCTACTCTCAAGGCCCCATATTCACTTAACTTGATCCAATTTGGTATATTTGGTATTGTTTTGGGTCCGGTCAAAGGTAACCTAGGTCCAGTCTGAAAACCTTGTGAACACGATGAAGCTAGAATGGTTGGTCTGAGTGGGTTGAATTTGGGTGCAGCTTTTCTCATGGGGAGTACAGAAACCCTATTGTTTTGGGTATAAGTCGGGTGAATTATGGTCAAATTGGAAATTTTCTGTGCAGAAAAGGTATGAAAAAGGTGAAAATTGTGAAATTGGAAAAACTTATATTTTTGCCAATTTTGGCTTGTGAACACGACCCCACCTCGATAGATTACGCTCATACTTGGGATGTGTTTTCTTTCATGATGGATTACATGAAATTTTATCGTTTTGGGGTCAGGTCAGAGGTCATCTATGTCACAGAGGTCAAAATCTGTGAAACCTCTTTAGTGTGTTCTTTCTTATCAAGAGTCAGAAACCCTATTTTTGGTTGGAAAATGGGATTTTCAACGTTTATGTTGTTAGGTTGCGTAAGAGTCAATGATCACTAACCTTTTGGCTTTCTGGTCTCCAGGTATCCTTGCGACACAGAGGAATCGAACCTTTCAGTGGCCCGGCAAGGTTGCAGTCTGGATACTGCACCTCATTGTCAAGCTGCGATCCTCCACCAGGTGCGCGTAATGAGGCAATGCCTCTTTGGCGGTTTCGCATGGTAGGTAATCATAGCCATAACTTGCCTGTTGCCTACCCTCGTTGTCCTCCCAGGTCCTTGTGGAGTAACCACGAGAAGGCACAGATACAATTTTTCCATTCCAGTCCGGGAGCGCTGCCCTGTACTCCCGGTGGAAGGCCAATGCTCCACCACCAGTTAGCACATACCGACAGTTTTTAAACATAAAATGTGCATATCTGAACTATCTGTTTCCACTTTTTCACAGGATCTGCAACAGAGGAAGTATAATGGAAACTTACAAATTTGTTCACGTATTGACAGTGCTCAAACGATAATAGGAATCTGGCAGATATTGCACAATCCCAATCTAATTGGCAAAGTTGAAAAAAAAGATTGTATGCTAACAATTATTTACTCTTTGGAAATGCAACAATATAGGCACATTCTTATGTTCATATTATCTATCGATATACATTACAGACTAATCGTTATTTCACGCATAGTATTGCACTAATTGGAGATGAACCAGCAAAAAGATGCAAAAATAGTTTTCATCAGTATTCTATACACAAATTATTTTAGAAGTAAATGTTGAGGTATTTAAGTCATAATGTGCAAACTTAGTGCACCAGATAATCGGTATTGTAACGGGCAGAATATGAGATTAATATCGGAAAGCAGTATAATGATATACATATCGTTTGGTTGAACACTAAATTGAGACATTATATGTTCTTTCTATGTGAATAGCAACATCTACTGGAAAGATTTCCATGAATGTCTCTTGCAACTGTCCCCCTAGCATGTATAGATACTCATAGACCAAATATAATTTCAACCTGGAACATGGTTGTTCACCCGACAATCGGCCTTAAAAATCTGCCGGCACCCAGCGAAACTGAAGGACCATTGGGTGAATGTTATTTGGAACGAGTACTAGCCATTGTGGACCAAAAAGGAATTATACGCAGTTGCAAACAATAACATGTATCCATCCAGGATAATGGCCCACATTCACATGACCATCAATTCCTTCGGTGCCACAACAGTCGTATGGACACACTCATGTTGAACCGTGGATAATGTAATGAGCAATGTTGGCCGATCCACACACGCTATTGTTGTCTAGAAGTCAGATACATCGCCAGCATTGAGAAAAACCACAAAGCCATCTACAACAGTTGGGGGAGAAAATGGAGGTGAAAGGTTGAAACCAGGTAAGAGTATAGACGAATATATACGATGCCATCTTTTCCAACTGTTTCCCATGTGGTTTACCCTTCTCTGCTTTCTAGCCCTAACTATCATCTGAGTCGAATGGTCTTTGCCAACATCTTGTCCCCCGATGTCGTTCTCGTGTCCTGACGGGCATGCAAACCGTCAGCCTCAAAGGCCTCTGGTCGCTGTCCTTTCCCGGAGCACGGGGACCGGAAAAACTATTCTCACCGTGGATAACGAGGAGTTGGGCTCAGAAAGGGGATGAAGAGCAAGTACGTCCACGTCTTCTCTGGGACAAAAGCTTTCCCTCATAAGTCAGAAATTAACAAATATAAGGTAAGCATGGGACAAATGACAGTATTGGGAATTAGATATAGAGTGAGCCAGGTGCAAAGAAATGATAGTCTAAATGTTTAGAGATTGATCTTTTAATCATCCTCAGATAATACACCCTCTAGTTGCTTTAAGTATTTATCAGTGGTGTAATCCTCAGCACAATCGTCTAATCACTTTGTGATCAATGAAAACTTAGGTTTCATATTGGTTTATTAAAACGGCCTATCGCGTCATTTTCTTATCGTGTCATTGGTGACTGTATTAACGCCCACTTACATATACGCGGCCCCTTGGAGTTTCGGCTTCTTCATTAATTTTGGCCTGTTACATCACAGTGTGGTGTGTGAGCACTCTTCTTTGTGCAGCTCATAAACGCTACAACCAATTAGCGCCAGCTGGTAAGTACGGCGGTACGAAGACCGACATGCTAGTGAGAAATTTGCCACCTCGCGTGTCGTCTCAATCTGCCGCAGGAGCATTTCTCTAGTTTCAATAACTCGATGTCGAGGTTATACCCATGGATCTGAGGAATGCAAGTTGTAGCTAAACACGTTCATATCACATAAGATCACGCAGTTTTGAACAAGACTAAAGGAATGAAGGAATCTGTGTAGTGAATTGTAGGATATTCTGTTGTATAAGCAGTGGTCGTCACCAAGGGGGGGGGGCACCTGCCCCCCCTCGGAAACCTTGTACCCCCCGTGTGCCCCCCCCAACTAGATTTGTGATTTTCGAAAAATAGTCTGTAGTCAATATGCGACTACCAGTTTGATATAGACCTACACTTTGTTGATTTTTATACAAAAAGGCAGTCCTGTGGCCAAATTTGCCTCGAATGCCCTACAATGTGTAAAAAGTTTTTGCTTCGCGCATGGTACTAGCGGTGGACTCGTCATGTGCTCTCTACCAGTCTCCCGACTCTCTGCAAGCTCTATGGAAATGTCGCCTCATGGCCCCCTATCTTATACTTATCTGTGAGGTGAAACTATATACCAACATTCTCATTGACCTTGAAAACTACAATCAAACTCTTTTGGAATTACCAAACCCTTACTGAGCCTCTTGTCCGTTTGTTTTTCCCTCTCCCACGCCCAATTTTGAACTGCAGTAGCCTAGGCTATCAGACGCTTATGTTCTTCAACGCGTGTTTTCTCCATGGAGCTAGCATATCTCTCCAGAGACGAACTACTCGAAGTTCCCTGCTCTCTATGGCATTAAGTTTATATCATGGTTGGACAGTAGAGCTAAAGTCGGCTAAATGTCCTAAATTTTGCTGGGATTCTGATTTCTTCAGATTTCCCTGGAAATAACGGGACAAATTTGCGCGCTCCCGCGCACTTGTAAACAGTATAGGGAGCAGTAATGTTGAACATGTCTGGCCAATGATTCGGGCAATGATATGACCGAGTCCCCGACAAACTTCCACTTTTGTTTTTTTCCAGCGATTACAAAATGTGTGATCCTAAAATGGCCCCATTTTGAAGCTTGGTAATGCAGCCTGAACGCCCGGGAAAGCATTCCCGGCCACTGGGGCTTGCAAAACCCAAAAATTTCTTGTACGCTAATAACTAAGAGTTCAATCGGGGCAATGATAGGACCGGATTCCAACAAAATGTCCAAATTTTTTTACTGATTACAAATTTGTGATCGCCAAAATTCCCATGGTTGAAGCTTGGTACACGTAGCCTAAAACGCCCGTGAAAGGCATTCCTGCCTCTGGGTGCTTTGCACAACCAATTTTTCCTTTATCGCTGCGCGCCAACCCTGGTGGCGCTCCGCTTAGATTCTGTGCCTCCCCCCTCCCCCCCCTAGAAACTGTCTCTGCCCCCCCAGGACGAAAAAGTCTGGTGACCCACTGTGTATAAGAGGAGGAGGTAAATGTTGCTGGCTATGGCATGGTCGGCCTTCGAATCGTACCCTTGTGATATCTTCAAATTCTTTTTTAGTAAACTGGACTATCTTGCGAGGCATCTTGCCCTCTTTTCACCCGTGCTAGTTTGGGGAGATCGTTTTACATTGCCATCGCCTTTGAAACTGACGATTTAACGGCTGACCGTGCCCTTTACTGATATCTATACTTGCTAGTCCCAGCCTACGTAGCCTGAGGCTCGGCTGCAGAGATGGTACACCACAACTTTTGACTTGAGGCTGACTATAGCTGTGACTTGCTCCCCTAAATTTGCCACATTTACTTTCCAGAAATGACTAGAACTGATTCAAACAGATTTGGGTGACTTGCCCCCACCTCTTGCTTGGGCTATGGGTTGTTCAACTATGAATGACTGTATCACGAGGTGGGGCGTGAGTAGGCAAGTGGCAGTTCAAGCTCCTCAAGGAGGCCAAAAACTTGCGAAAAGTACCGGTTGGTTGGGCACCGTCCAGTAGGACCCGAAGGACTGGTGAGTCTGCACGAACTCTCCACTGACCAACAACTGGATGACAACTGTGAGAGCTGCCACGAACCTTCATACCCACCTTGCAGTGGATTAATTTATTCGTTGAATTGGATGATGATCATGATGATTATATGATGATGTGGTTGTCAAATAGGGGAACATGGGCACGTGTTAAATATGGCAAAATACATCTCCTCAATTATTTGAGGATATCCTCAGATTCTCAGTCAGGTTCCTGCTGATACACCATTTACCTTTGAGTGTTTCAAAAATTTAGATCAAGGCATTTTTGAGTCTCATGTCAAAGGCATAAAGAATCATCTCCTACTAAAACAGATTTTTTTTTGTAGTATGGTTTAAGTCATTGGTTCACACATTTTCAGCCACTACCGGTATAATAAAAAAAACATAATATCCGGGACACTCAAATGTAGCTGGGATTGATGAGCCCCTAGCACTTGTAAGTGCACATGCCCACAACAAGGCAATCCAGTGGTATAGACAGCATTTTCCCCATGCAAGGTAGTCAAACTTTGAGGTGGGTCCTTCCTTGAGAAGCATAGCTATAGCAAATGTAAAAGAAGCATGGTCCATAAGCTCTTTACGATAGCGTCCATCTTTGCTGATTGTTCCGTTAACAAATGACATAACTTATCTCTTAATTCCACCACATCACATATGATTTTTACCCACTACCACATGAATTTTACATGATCACTTCCCTCTCATGTTTGCTGCCAGAAATTTGGAACAGGGTTCTCTTGGTTAGGTATGTAATTTTTCCCCGGGGAATTTTGAAAGATTGTTTTCACTTCATTGTTGATTAGCTTCAAACATTCTATTCATGCTCGCCATTGTTGATCTTGTTGATTACAAACATTGCTATTCATCGATTTCTATTGCTGATTTTAGCTCATACATTCTATCCCTACTATGTATCACTGATTATATAGCTCAAACACATTCTACCATCCGATTGCCAATTGTTGATTGCTTCCAAACATTCTATTCTGCTATGCTACATTGTTCTAACTCTAACTTCTATTCATACTAATCATAACAAATGAGGACTTGATCGAGTTCCTAATGCAAAAAGCCTTAAAGGCGCTCACATAGAAAAGAACATAGAGCAGAAAAGAAATAATAGCAGAGGGCAAAAACGGGAGAAAACACACAACAAAGACTAACAGGAGAATCAAGTCGGACGAAAGGCGTTTCAGATGAGACTTGAATTGGTTACAGTCAGAGCAAGACGGACAAGTCATGAAGGGTATTCCACAAGGGAGCGAATGACGGTCACCGTAAACTTGGTGGATGAGCGAACCGTGACTTTAGCTGTTGCTTGGAAGATGACCTTCTGGAAGGAACTGCAGCTGTAAAAGCCTGAGATAAACTAGAGCCATGCAGTTGATTGCTTTATCTATGAGTAGAAGGATCGTAAAGTCAATTCTCTGCCTTACTGGAGCCAGTGAAGCCTGTAGAGTAGTGGAGTGATTATGCTCATGACGAGGACACAGAAGTAAGACGAGCAGCAATGTTTTGCACTTGCTGAAAGCTTGTTGATAAAATATTCAGGGAGACCAAATAACAAGGAATTAACACGGGCACCCGCCTGAATGGGTGACAAAGCAGTGGATCAGCATGGTGGTGTCTTCTATCAAGTACTGTCAATGTCCCTATCATTCTGATTGCATGCAGGGGCAGCTTTTCAAATGGTTTGCACAGCTATGCCTTGCTGATTCGCCCCACATTCTATTCATACTATCCCTTTTGATTAGCTTCAAACATCTATTCTTATATTGTCCTTGTAGATCGGCTTCAAACATTCTATTCATCTATGACATTGTTGATTACTCCACATTTATTCATACTATGCTATGTTGAGTAGCCCAAACATTCTTTTCATACTAAGCCAGTTTTGATTAGCTCAAACGTTTTTCTCATTACTTTGCTATTTTGATTAGCTCAAACATCTTTTCCGTACTAGTTTTGTTGATTCGCTCGAACATTCTTTTTCATACTAAGCCATTGTTGATTAGCTCAAATATTCCTTTCATACTATTTTTGTTGATTAGCTCGAACATGCTTTTCATACTAGCCATTGTTGATTCAGCTCAAACGTTCCTTTCGGACTATGGTTTTTTTTATTTGTTGATTAGCTCAACCTCTTTTCATACATCATTGTTTATCGCTCACATTCTTTCCATTCTATGCTATTGTTGATTACTCAACATTCTTCCATACTAGCTATTGTTATAGCTCAAACATTCCTTTCATACTATGCCATCTTTTGACATTCTTTTCATACTATGCCATTTGTTTTTCTTGAAGGGTCCATTCATGGATACCTCCGGATACCATTATCCGGGCAACAAGCAAGTGCAAACACCAATCTTCATCTTTGACGAGATTGACAGCTTCCCTCCCGGTCTTCTGATTCAATCTCGACTTCCTAGATTATCACGAGCATATCGATGATGTTGATTATAGGAATACAGTTTTCATATTTTTAAGGTGAGTTGAACAGTTACAGTCCACGATTTCAAAGCAATTTGGGCCCCCAAAACTGGCACAACTCATGATTGATTATATATGCGAACACCAGTGCAATAGCTTTGCAGACACCTTGTTCATGTGTAATTTTTTTCATTTCCTTGATGAAGTCGAGGAACTGATGACGTCAGACAGTGTGTGTATGTGACGCCTCTCTGTAACATGAAATTCGACCCCCCCTTGATGTATGAAGTTCCTACGTGGAAATGTTTACCCATAATGAGTGCTGATCCTATTTTTTGGGGTCGTTCTGAGGTCAAAGATGGAAAGCCCTGGAAACCATTGATTTTTGGCAAATTTAGCTTTTTAACAAGATAACTTTGTCCCACATAGATGGATGGACTCATACTTGGATCCCCATATAGAGTACATGCCCCTATTGTTTGGAGGTAGGTCAAATGTCATCTGAGAAGGTCAAAGTCTAAAATCTGGTTACCACGCTAAGTTCCCAGAATGCCTGTCTGGTCAAGTTGAATATTTGTATCAGCTTCTCTCGTGGTAGTGTATTTTTTGGGTCAGTTTTGGGAAGAAATGGGGATAGGTGTAAAAACATTGTATTCATGTTCATTTCAGCTTGTACACAGACCTCACCTAGATTGATGACTTTATACTTGTATTGAGTTCCCTATAGGATACTCACATGATCTCTATTGTAAACTTGGAGCATGTGAGTTGCAATGCGTTACTGATCAAGTCAGGATAAGTCGAGGAACCACTGAGCCTTGTGTTTGTCTGGTTTTGGAGGTCATCTAGTTTGTTTTGAAAAGTTCATTTTTACACTCTGTATTACAGGGGATTGCTGTGCCACTGCCCCCCCCCCTCCCCCCTTCCCACTCCCCCCACCCCCACCATGTGCCACAAGCAAATTTGAATACTGATTGTGTCTTACCAGCACACAGATCAATGTGGAATCTGGTCTGGGGGTTTTGCTGTCATTATGTATAAAGAGGCAGGTACCAAGAGTCACGTCATGTTCACACGACCATTGGCCTGCAAAAGGCAGAATCCTTTGACTAGCCCAGGATTTTCTAATCTCCTTTTATGCGTCAACCCGTTTTTATTCTGCGACAAAGTCACTGGTATCTTTTCGTCATACCCTAAATTACAGCAAGGTGTAAACCAAACGACCAGATGTTGTGGATGATTTTTTCCACTCCAAATCAACACGGATCATTATTGAATACAGGAATTGTCAACTTTTTCAACAATTTGGCGTTGTGGGCGAGGGTATTTTCCTCTGTGTTAATCACCAGGAGGGTGCTATCGCAACCTGCCTACTCAATCAGAACGCTGGTACAGTTTTATAACCAGGTGTGGGTCAGGGTTATAACTAGGGGTGGGTAATGGGTTATAACCGGGGTTGGGTCATGGGGTTAATGAGCCAGGGTGGGTGATGAGTTATAACCAGGGGTGGGTGATGGGTTATAACCAGGGGTTGGGTACATGGGTATAACCATGGGTGGGTCATGGGTTATAACCAGGGTGGTCATGGTTATAACTAGGGGGGGGGGGTCTGGTTTTATCAGCAGGGGTGGGTGATTGGTTATAACCAGGTGGGTCATGGGTTATAACCAGGGGGGTGCTGGTTTATAACCAGGGTGGTTCTGGTTATAACCAGGGGTGGGTCATGGGTTATAACCAGGGGTGGGTCATGGGTTATAACCGATGTGGGTCATGGGTTATAAGCGGGGTGGGTCATGGGTTATAACGGGGGTGGGTCATGGGTTATAACAGATGTGGTCATGGGTTATAACCAGGGTGGTCATGGGTTATAACCAGAGTGTGTCATGGTTATAACCAGGGGTGGGTCATGGGTTAATAACCAGATTGGGTCATGGGTTAATAAGCAGGGGGTGGGTCCATGGGGTTATAACCAGGGGTGGATGATGGGTTATAACCAGGGGTGGGTCAGGGTTTATAACCAAGGGTGGGTCATGGGTTAAAACCAGGGGTGGGTCATGGTTATAACCAGAAGGTGGGTCATTGTTTATAACTAGGATGGGTCATGGGTTAAAACCAGTGGTGGGTCATGGGTTTAACAGAGGTGGGGTCCCCCCCCCCTGGGTTTATAACTAGGGCTGGGTCAATGGGGTTATAACCAGGTGGGTCATGACTGAGCTGCAAGGGAGCCAAAGTTTTTTCAAGCTACAGATCACAATATAACAAAGGATGGTGTTTTACTATGCCTTTTTGAAAGTACCTATAACATGTAGTTTCAGACATGCTACAACTAGCAAAAGTCTGTGATATTTTGACAGTTGATATCAACATGGTGCCCGCCCCTCATGTTTTTGCCTAGTTTGCAGGATGCGCACCTTTTGTTCTATCAGTCAACCTATTCACCATGCAACAATTGCAAGGCTTCCGTGTGTTTGCCTTTAGATATCGAGTACTAGCATTAATTAGAACAACATGATCATTGACAAATTTCAAATTCGTAAGGACTGATTGTTGCATGTCTACCAAAGAAGTACCAGCATTTTAAAGTTTACCAGTTTCAGGAGACTTTGGTGAATAGGCCTACCTTCATACCCAAAACTCCTCAGCAAAGATCGGGTCACATGGAGGTCATTCGATGTGTCCAGTTTGCCTAATTGAATCTTGATAGGTATGATCTACCTCTAGTCCGTCCAACCCCCAAATTTAACATAGATTTGAGTCACTGATTAAACTACTCCTCATTTCCATGGATCTATCAGCTTCAATTATGTAATTTTTAGGGTTTTTTGGTTTTCCATGAAATTATTAAGTGCAGTCACGACTATTGTCCTGAGATATTAAAAACTGGAAAATGGTCACACCTCCAAAACTTAGTACTCCTTTTGGTAGACCGGTCCACCAATCAACCAATTCGTAATTGGGTCACTGATTGTGTCATTTCATAGTAGCGCATTTAAGAGGCTGGCAAACCAATATCCACCTTAAAATATGCTTCTAGATTTTGCTGTAATTATCTGCTTTTTTGTCTCGCCTGAAATGAAATTCAGAAAGGACTCAGCGATCACTTTGTGCGTGTGCGTTTGTATGCATGTGTGTGTATGTGTCCCGCTTCTCGTTACCGAAACGTAAAGACGGATTTCATCAAAGTGTGTATGTAGTATAGGGATTGGGTAAACACCAGATTATTAAGATTTTGGGTACAAAAGTTCCCTAATTAAGTAGGTAATTAGCCTATTTATGTAATTTCTTGTTTTTATGCTCATTAGCAAGATTACGGATGAACCGTAGGTGCTATGGTGACTAGGATTGGCACATAATGCAGGAGGATGTAAAGAAGATGAACTGGTCAAGCTTTCAGCGTAAATATGGTATTGGGAGTTGTCTCAATTTGCATAGTTTATTGCAAAATCAAAGTTTTGTCGGATTTTTCCGAAACTTGGTTAAATATGGTCTACCTCAGTCCATCAAAACTTTTTAACAAAGATTTTGGTGTCAGTGGAGGTCATTCACGTACTACTTGCATATTTATGCAAAATCTTCATTGCTTGGGATTTTCCTGAAACCTGGGTATGGTTTACCTTGAATTCCAATTTTTTGTTTTGCCTGAATGAAATTCAGGAAGAGACTTAGTGGTCAATATGGGTGGAGTGTGTATGTGGTGTGGATGTCGATCCTTTCCGTTAGCCGGATGTCTTCACATCCTGTAGGCCGATGATGAAGAAATTTTGTGTGTAGCACCGGGTGGTGGTACACGATCTATTAGATTTTGGCAGCAAAGTCAATTAAGTAAGTTGGGTTATAGCTTATTTTTATGTACTTTATTATTGAACCTCGTTAGCAAATTACGCAAGCACCGTAATTGCTACAGTGATGTAGTTTGGCATGTAGGACCTGGTGACAGGTAGTATGAACTGATTAGATTTTCAGCCTGAAATCATTCTAATTAGGTGGTCTGATTTGCCCATAATTTATGCGAATTTTTCCAAGTTTGTCAGATTTCACGGGAACCTGGTGGATGTGGTCTACATGGTTCCCGAGAAATTTAAAGTAAAAAAGAAGTCGGGGGTCCACTGGCGGTCTTTAATGTGTTCTAATTTGCATATTTCATGCATTTTTGAAAGTTCGTTGGTTTTCACAAAACTTGGTAGAGTGAATCCACTTTGATCCAGTCAATTTTGAGGTATCGCTGGGGTTCATCGAGGTCATTGTGTGCCTAATTTGCATAATAATATTCCCATTTCCAACTTGGTAGAAGTTTTCGCCAAACATTTTCTTGATCTGATTGTTTGGGATGTCAGGAATTTTGAATTCATCATATAATAGCTTCTGTTAAATAAAGCACTGAGGAACGAGTAACTAGCTCCTGTTGACAATTTTAACTGCTGTTATAGCCAGTGTATGTGCCAATTTGCATAAATCATTCCAATTTCCCAACTTGGTAAGAATTTCTCCACACTCAGTAGTGATGGTCCGTTAACATTTTCTTGAATTTGATGCGTTTTGATGTTCATGAAATTTTTGATTGAATTCCATCATCTAATAGCTTCTGTTTAGAAATCAAGCACTGATGAACGAGTAAACCCTAGCTGCTTGACAATTGTGCTGTTATAAAGCTGCCCACAAGCAACCCTCTCTTACCCAAACCAATATTGATAAGACATTCAAAAATACTGTAACTTTTTTCCTCCGTTCTTCCTGTGGCCTGGGTACAAAGTGGGGGAGGCTTCCTAAAGATATATTTTTGGGACGTCCTGTACACTGGCTGCCTGGGGAATGTTTGTTTTTGTGTGGGGAGGCGGGGGAGGGTGTTTGGGGGATGGCATGTCCTGGCTGCTGGAAAATACAGGCAATGACTAATGAAGAAAAATTATTTTAAAGGCAAAGAAGCCAAGGCTGCTAAGAGGATTTGGAACATTTCAAGTGGTTAAAGAAGTGAGTTGACTGAGCAGATGATGAAAATTTATTCAAATTTGGGTATTTAATGGAGAGAAGAGTGGGGGGGGGGGGCATGAAGAAGAAAAAAGCAATTAAGGGGGACTTCTGTAATAAAGATGTCAACTTATTGGTCAGTTATTTTAGCGAATTGTTAGGATATTTTTATGTGTTATATGGGAAAATATGTAATGTTAGTTTGAATGAAGATGGTCGCATGACTAGTTGGTTTGGTATAGTGTGTAGTGTAGTGAAAATAGAAACCACCGATCGCGCAACCATGCGAGACATTTTTTTTACGATCACCTTGTTTTAGCAGGATTAATGCGCCCACTGGAGGTCATTCAACGTGTCTAAGTATTTCAAAGTGTGCCGTATTTTTCGTGAAACTTGGTAAATTGCCTAAATTGCTGGTTATGTAGGCAATTTAAGTCACATTTCCACAAAACTTTCACTCCTTTAGTAGAACATTGTCAATAAAATAAACAGTCCTTTCGAATTTGAATTGGTCACTGCTTAGTAGGCGGCTGTTTTCAGTGATGATAATACCGACATCTTTTAATGCGGAAACATGCAGGCCTTGTAGTTGTTTGCATGGTGACTAATAGTAAACAATGATCACGCAACCAGGTGAGACACTGGGAGCGATCACCTTGTATCTATTAACTGGCAAGTTGCTCTCTTCGACCTCTAAGATCAGGATAGTGGAACATACTAAATTAAAACGACCCCACCACGAATATTACAAAGAAGGTGAGACTAGCAGTTCACGAACTCACCTGTTTTCAGAAAGTACTTGTGCGGACCAATGAAGTTGCTTGTATTGCAGGCCTCCTTATAAGGGAAGCATGTAATTCGGGGAAACAGAATTGCTGAATTACTTTTCGAGGACTGTCATTTACAATGACAGTGGTTGGTACAGTTGGTAGAGCGTCGGCCTTCCACCAGGAGACTGGTGCGATTCCCGTCGGTCATACCAAGGACTTAAAAAATGGTACCTGTTGTCTTGGATGCTCAGCACAAGGATTGGAGCAGGGGGCAACGAGGGGTAGGCATTTTCAGTTGCAGTCTGCGTGTGATTACCCCCACCCCCACATTAAGGTACCTCCAGAGAGGCTCTGCCTTATTCCGTGTACCTGGTGAGGATTCACAGGCTGACAATGGGGGGCATTACCACGATCTGAATCCTTCCTGGGCAAGAATAGATTGATCCTCTGTCACAGTATACCATAAAAAAATTGAAAAAAAACATGAGCAGGATTTGGGAAAGATATGCCATGTCATAGGCACTGTGATAGGCATCATGCCTTCTTTTTGTCATTGGTTATAATCATAGATAGGCTGCAGGAGCCACAGGTTTGCTGCAGCTGGGCTGCAGCCGGTCTGCGGCTCACAGTGTCCCAATAGATTGTTCTTGACCATTGTGCTTTAACAAGTTCTACCCTTTCCTACTTTCATTGCCAGCAATACAGGAGATGAAGTGCTCCAGCAGATTACCACACAGTACTATCAGAAGGGATTGCTTCGTGAGAGCATCAAACTCGGAGAAACAGAAGACAGAACGGAAAATGATCGCATCAATATTCAGCACTGATCCTAAAGGTAATATAGTATTCGAAGATTATCAATATTGACATTATTGGATTTGGTGTAGAGGTTTGTTTCAGGTCAAGGTAATGTAAATGGAGATTCAGGTACTCGGAAGTATGATACAGACTGAAGACTAACACTTCTTATATACAGATAATACTATCAAATATGAAACGATAAGATAAGAATTAGTACACCAATCTATCATTATAAACTTTTATTGCACGCAGGACAAATGAATTGCGATGCCTGTTTGTTTTAGGACAAGGGAGTCTTAACCTTCCAATGCCTTCTGTATTTGTCTGTCCGTAGAAGGTCATGTAGGGGATGGCTTATGTCGCTCCAGATGGTGTCCAAGTTTGGACTCGACAAGGCAATCTAATGAGTCGACAGACTGTCGAAACCCTCCAACCACATCACTTGCTTTATTTATGATACAGTTAATACAATTCTTTTCCATTTCAGTTACATGCCACCCCAGCAGATCAAACAGTAACACAGGAAAGATATCGAAAATCTCTTGGCGAACATCAAAAAGTGTCAATTACGGAGACAAGTTGTTGAGCCATCACTCCTGAAGCATGAGAACCTTGTCGTCGAATCGGTGTAGATGACTTTGAGTCTGCTAAACTGCCCAATTGATTCATCCATCTCATAGCCAAGAGGTCCAATTACTGCTCGATTAGTCAAGGCCAAACAATCAGCTCTTGCGTTGTGTTATAGCTTGAAACACTGACAAGAATTTGTAAGCCTATACTAAACATTGCATAAGTGCATAGGATGCTTACATCCTATCAGTATTGCAACTCCAATAAAAACAAAAACAAATTAGAAATAACTGGAAACACCATGTACCCACATGACATTCTGTTGTATTTGCCACCCGCCTCTCAGCATCGGTCCATCCCCCGCAGTTATCATGACCTGGCCATCCCCGTGATGTAACCAGGAATCCCAAGATATGTGACCAGGTCATCCTCAGGTATATGCCCTGACCATCCCCAGTTTTATGACCAGGCATCCCCAGGGATGTGACCGGCCCAGTCCAGGTAGTGACCAGGTTATCCATCCCCAGGTATATGACAAGGCCATCCCATGTATATGACCATTTTAGTCTTGTTTAAAAAATCATACAAATTACAGTGACCCGAACCCATGTAGAAACATTCGGGGCTAAAGGTAACCATACCCACAGTTTAATGAAATCCAAGCAACTCCAAGATTTTGCATAAATTATGCAATTAGACACATCGAATGACTCTATTGACCCCCAATCTTGGGGGGGTTGAAAGTTTCGGACTGGAAGGTAAATGGTATTACCAAGTGTCATCAAAATCCAACAAACTTTGAAATTTCGCATAATTAATGCAAATTGGATGACTTAATTAGTGAGATGGTTATATTGAAGTATCCTCTGTATGGGTTCAAGTGTTCGAGGCAGTAAATTAGGCTAAATTACCCTACTTAATTAGTGGACTTTTGTACCAAAATCTATGCCTACCACCACTGATCTTTGGCTGAACTACCCTACTTAATTAGTGACCTCTCCCCAAACTACATAAAATTTCAATAAAAATTGATCTTACAGTTTCAGAGAATCCTGCTAACGAGAAAGTGGGACACACATACACAACATCGCACACATACCTACACATACATACATACATACATACATACATACATACATACATACATACATACATACATACATACATACATACATACATGCACACTCATAACCACTTCCTTATCGCATACTTGGAAATACTCGTTAAGGCAACCCTTGTCCCAGCTCTATATAAACGATGTTTCAGGAAGCCTACTGCTAAGTTTCGACCTCCAGGTGCTGCCTAGCGACAACGAGGGTGGCCTGTCGCCCTAACAGATGCAGTGCGTCTCAAGGTAAGTGGTTATAAGTGCACACACTCCAATCAGCCTCTTACTTACACACATACACACGCCCACTACGTACAAGCACACTCATAACCACTTCCTTATCGCATACTTGGAAATACTCGTTAAGGCAACGGCCGACTCTCCCTCTGAAGGCGCGCGCCCTCTACCCTCCAGGTGACCATGTGGGGCCCAGGGCGCGCTCCCGCTGACTCCTCAGCAGGCGCGCCGTCGAGCGTGACGTCGCAGCTCTATATAAACGATGTTTCAGGAAGCCTACTGCTAAGTTTCGACCTCCGGGTGCTGCCGGGCGCGTGGCCTGTCGCCCTAACAGATGCCCGTACGTCTTAAGGTCGAGTTTATGATTGCATACATACATACATACAGACATACATACATACATACATACATACATACATACATACATACATAACAAGTGGTTTGCTAGTCTCCTTCCTGAACTTTGTTCAGTGAGACAAAAATGGTTGTCATATTGGGTCCCATTGGGCAAAACAGAGGTTCGTTTAAAATAAATGCCATGTTCCAAAACAAGCAGCTGCAAGAAAAGCTTGGGAAATTTTTCTGAATGGCCGCTAGGTGTAGTTCCACTTTGCCGGCCTAAAGCCCTAGTTGGGTCTCAGTACCATTGTCATATCCGAAACGCGCAAATATATTGCAAAAAAGTGTCAAATAATCGAGATAGCCGGCATGGAGCATCGTGGTCACGACCACTTTCAAATCCATCGAAGATCACTATTTTCTGAACACGGGTGGAGAGTTTTAGATTAATCAAAAGAGTATTGAAGATTATTGTGCCATGGCAATGAATTTAGTTTCAATTCCAAGATGCACTCATGCACTAACTTTCACTATCTCTGTACCGTATTTTATTGACCGACCATGTCATTTCTTTTTTCTTAGGTTTGGGATTGACCAAGAGTCGTCTCATCGATCGTCATCTGGTCAGTCACTTTGTGCCTTTTCTGCCGCTGGAGCAGCAGCACGTGAAGCAGTGTATCAATAAAGAGATCCAGGCTCTCAGGAGCTTGCAGGGGATCAGAGACGTCAATAAACTATTGCAGAGGTCATCTCAGAACTGCAGTTCACAGGGCCCGATGAAAACTTCTCTGTAAAGGCTGCAAGAATGTCGGAGAGAAGTTGAACTATGTGATATCGTTTATCGGTTCCGTCGGTCAGGCGTGTGGACATTCTGTGGCAGACCTGTATTTGGAAAAGGAATAATTTTCACAGAACAGGGTTATTTGAAACAATAGGTTTATATGGTTGAGGTGAGCCCGCTTGTCTTAGAATTCAGTGTACAATCTGCTTCCTGTCTCAGGGTTTGATTCTTGGTAAATAATACCAGAGATCCTTCAGGGTCATGACAGTCACACTATAACATCATGGTGTCATGTAACAATCACATTTTTGGGGGTTATTATAGAAGCAAAACCAGGTCTTTTGAAGGCTTTTAACAACCCCTCCACAAAACAGGCACCTAATTGGGTATTCGCCAAACCTTCCCATGTGGAATGTGCTTCCTACATTTGATTAATTCCTGTTGTGTTCCGCCTGAATGAAATTCAGGGGAAGACTTAGTGGTCACTGTTGTGTTGTGTGTTTGGGTGTATGTCACACTTTTTCTGGGTTAGCAGGATGTCCACCAAACCGTGAGGCCGATAATGACAAAATTTTGTGTGTAGAACCGGGGTGGGTTTGTAACGATTGAAATTTGGGCAGCAAAGATCATAAGTTGGGGTAGTTAGCTTATTTATGTAATTTATTTTTAAGCTTGTTAGCAAGAATACGCAGTGTGTAGTTCGGCATGTCGGTAGCGAGAACTGATTAGATTTTCAGCCTAAAATATGCAAATTAAGTGTCTACTTTGCAATAATATGTGAATTTTCCCAATTGTCGGGAATTTTCACGAAACGTGGTGGATGTGGTCTCCCATGGTTCCCAAGAAATTAAAATGGAAGCTCGGGTCACGGGAGGTCATTCAATGTGTACTAATTGCATAATTTTGCAATTTTTGAAAGTTGGTTGATTTCCACAAAACTTGGTAGATGTGCTTCCACCTGATCCTGTCATTTTAACGGTAAACAGCTTGGGTCAGTAGAGGTCATTGTATATGCTTAATTTGCATACTTTATTCCAATTTCACAACTTGCTAAGAATTTTTTGCAAACTCAATAGGGTATGGTCCTGCTAACATTTTCCTGGATCTGATGTTGTTTGATGTTCATTATTTCATTGAATTCCTCATATGAGCTCCTGTTAGAATAGACACTGAGGAAACCGCTAAACAATAGCTTCTGTGACAAATTTACTGCTGTTATAAGCTCCCTAAGCAAACCTCTCTTATCCCAACCAATGTGATTAGGTTGATTAGACCTACAACACTACTGTAACATTTTTGTCTCGCCTTAAACTTGTTCCGGAAGTACATATGCTCCCTTTTTTGTGTGTGGTCTGTCGGTCTGTCTGTCTGTCAGTCCGTCTGTCTGTCCGTATGTGTGGATGGATAACTACTGAACCATGAACGCTGTCATGCTGAAAACCTCTCTGTGGAGGCGTACCGTGAAGTTGTCGATGTGCATCCACTTTTCGTCCAGCACAAGACCCCATACTCATTTGCATACATTTTCATGTTTATGAAAATTGGCCCCAAAACTTGTGTACAGGATATCTCATTGCTTGGTATATGCATCTGGGGATGCAGTTCAGTATATACCAACTATGGCGTGTAGAGAACTGATTGATTCCCAGCATTATATTGCTAATTGGTAGTCTAGATTTGCGATTTTTGCGATTTTTTCAAAGTTTGTTGGGATTTTCATGAACTTGGTGGAGAGGATTATTCAATCCACACTCCCGATAAACTTGCAGTAGTGACGATGTCACACAGAGGTCTCTTAATGTGACTAATTTGCATGTACGTAGTACAATTTGAACTCTCTGAGTTGTTGTTTACATTACTAGTAACTCTTGGAGCTGCAGGGCTGGCCTGCTTGTAGAGCAGGGACTGTTTACTTTGTCAGTCCACAACTGGGTGGTTGGAATACAGGCAATGGGGGGGGAAGTGGAAGGTCTGTCTTCACCTTGGTGTTGGCTAGACTTCCCATTGTGGATCCAAGTGTGTTTCCACTGTTCACTGCTACAGGCCTAGGAGTTGTGCTGGATACACAAAGTTTTTTTGGGTCATATAGCTAATTAGCAGGCCCAGGATGAGTTAGTTGGGTACTTTGTGCTGGGCACTAGTAAATATTAGGCTATGTGGTAGTCATGTTCCAAGCCATTCCAAGGTTATGACAGATGTCAGTAAAGGTCAATTATGTGAACAAACAATATATGTGGATTGGTGAAGAACATGCAGTGTATTCGCCACAGGAAGTTTGCCGTCCGCAGCTATCAAGACGTTTCGACTTGTGCTTGTTGCCAATGCAGCTGGGATCTATCTTCTTAGATCTCCGTAAGGCATTTGATTTAGTAAATCATGAGATATTAGTATCTATGGTTTCTCCGATGAATCAATGAAGTGGTTCACTTTGTATCAACCAATCATTTTAGTGTACCTCTTAAAATGGTGTATTTTCTACCTGGAGGCATATATTATGTGGTGTACCACAAGGAAGTATACTTGGCTGCTCCTGTTCCTAATTATATCAATGATATGGATTTGACCTTGAACCTGTTCTGCAAATATGTACGCTGATGACATAACATTTTACGTTTTTGGTAAATCCACTCACGAATTGAATATAAAATTGCAGGAGGATATGATGAGAATCATTGAATGGTGTTTATTAAATAAGATGGTTACTAAGTAGTACTAACACGGATAAGACAAAACGTTATTGAATGGGTCACAACAGTGGCTAGCGTCATTACCGTCATTACCGGACAATGCAAGTAAACTAACTGTATCACTCCATGGTACTAGCAGTGGACCATGAAAAATTATTAGGGGGGATGATCGACAACAAGCTGTCTTTGCATGCCCAGATTGACCATGTTAATAAATCTGTATCAAATCGTCACGCCCTGTTAAGGCGTTATAAGTCCATTTATCGACGTTGGTACTCATATTCTCTATTACAGCGGATATCAGTATTCGACCTGTCCTGGATTTCTGTAGCATAGTATGGGGCACATGCAACAACGGGGATTGCACAAATGATAAGTTACAAAAAGCTGCAGCCTGTATTATTCTAAAAGTAGGAACTTTTGAAAGTTCCCAAGAGCTGTTTGGGATATTAAATTGGCAACCCTAGACATTCAAATACGTATACGATGGCTTATCATGATGTAAGCAAGTCTCTGAATAGTATGGCACCTAATTACTTGACGGAGTTAGTCAACTATACCCGCAAAGTACACAATCATAGGTTTCGATCAACTACAGCCTCATAATACTCTGTACACAAGGTGGGAAAAGGAATGAGTATAATAGGCGTAGATTTTCATACATTGCCATAAGAAAGTGGAATAGTCTACCCGTAGAAAGCTCGATAGATGCAAGTATGCCAAGTCGTTGTCAATCTTCAAAGGTTTAGTTTATAATTTATTCTCTTCCTAAACAAGTTCAAGGTCATATGTCTCGTTTTATTCCATTAAATGTTTCGAACATTGATTCACCATGTGTCTATTCTACTGATCACTTCATATGCATATTTTTGTTTTTTTGTTTAATCATTTTGTGCTGTACAGTTTGTATTAGGGTCTCGGGGAAGCTAACTGAGTAACAAAGTTTGAACAAAATAAAATTATAGTTTGACTGGCCCTTAAGAAACGAAGCAAGCTGCTGCTGTTTTATACATATGCCGCTCTGTACAGATAACAAAGCAGAGGAAAACAATATAGTGCCCAAACTGAACAAAGGCCATTGGTGACCATTAGTTGACCCAGATGACTGAAAACCAAAACTTCATGAACCTGACAAATCAGGTGTGTGATAACTTGTGAACATGACATTTAACTTGACCCCACCTAAATGGATGGATGGAGCTAATACATGTTTGTGGGTTTCCCATTATACGTACATGATCCCTATTGGTTGAGGTCATCTGAGGTTAGAGAGATCAAAGTGTGAAAATCTTATTGACGCGATGAGTCCAGAGTGCTAGTTCCGTCTGATCAAGTTGGAATCTAGTTGGTTATGCATCTTCCTCCTACTTTTAAGTAACCTTATTGTGAACCGGTGCCAGTTTTGCAGGAAAAGTTAATTTGGCAAGTTTCAGCTTGTGGTTAACGCAATAACCTGACCCCACCTGGATGGATGATCGTACTTGGTATGTGAGTTCCCCATACTGAGTACATGGTCCCTATCAGTTTGGAGTTGATAGGCTAAAAGTCATCCGAGGTCAACAGTCAGAAACCTCGTAGACCCAATAGATCCAACATGTTTGATCAAGTTGAAATTTGGTGTATAGCTTCCTTCTGGAAAGTACCAGTCACAAGATCCATATTGTTTTTGGTGTAGATTGGGGGTCATCTCTTGAAAAAAATTGGCTAATTTTGGCTTCGGGAACCAAGTACTTGACCCCATCTGGACGGCATCATGCTCATACTTGGTATATGGCTCCTTGAAATGAGCATATGAGTCTGTTGTTCTGTGATCAAGTCAAATGAGGTCAATGAATTAGTAGGCAGTCAAGGAATCACTAAGCGTTTGGGCTCCCTGCTTTTAAAATGAGGCCAGCTTTCTTTTTTATTGTAACCTTGTCAAATCAAATAACATTCCAATTTTTACACTTCAGTATTTTTTCAAATTTTTCTTGAATTAAAGAGTACCTTCTCTTTCACGGAAAGTAGAATAAATGTGTTTGCCACCTGCCCATATAGAAGATTGCAAGTTTAACCAGCCTATATGAGTCAAATTAAAAGAGGAAAATGGTCCATAGTTCCAAACATAATCCCTCCATACAGTCTGTGTGTAGAACACATGGAGAATAATTCCAGTTTTTTTTTCTGGAGTGAAAAGTCAGAAAAATTAAAAACAGGATGGGTTCAGAGCAGATGAAAGTCGGGCAATTCCATTTCCAAAGGTGGTAATTTGATTACACATACCCAGAGTAGTATATCCATTAGGTGAATGGCTATGTTGGTTTTGTTGTTTGCAACTTCCCCTGCCCTTTGAGGCTATGTTGTCTTGTGTTCAATATTGTTGCTTCCCAAAAAGAAAGAATGGCATTTTGCGCTTGTCTGTTATCATAATTACGAACGCCTCTAATCGCGGGATCTGGTCAGTGGTTGCCAACAATCTGACTTGAATGAGCAGTCCCATCAGTAGTGGCATCACGAGTGGAACTTTGGGGGGGGGGGGTGTTCCCCTGCCTGGAAATCAGGGTATGAAAAAAATGGGGATTCGTCATAGGATAATTTTTATCCTCAGTTATGTAAAAATGCTAGATTGCATTCGGTTGATTGTTTTTCAAGTTGTTTGTTTTTTTTTTTTTTCGGGGGGGGGAAGAGGTGTTGTCCATGCCCTCTAAACCTCCTAGGACAGTGATCGATTAATTTCCACTAGTCCTCGGCCCGGTTGAAACGAGGGTGTCTCCCCCCCCCCCCCCCCATCCCTTCCCCAAACTGTAGAGTCTGCAACACAACTGCTGTCCATGTGCTACAATGCCTTGTATACAGGGTCATTGAACTAATCCTTATAGGAACTTTAGCTTATTGTTCTTCGGTCTCATGTGCAAAGTTGTTCATAAGAGGTTTCAGAACATTGTAAAACAGGGCACATTTCTATTCTATCTACAAGAGCTGAGAAGGCATTTTTTCACCATTGTTCCCCCTTCTCGGGACCATGTGATCAGTTCTTCATATCTGTTAACAGAAGTAACTTGAATAGGTGCAGGGTTGAAATACGTTAACCTTTTTTTTCATTACACATAGGGTTTAGACCCTCCAGGTTTTCAACCCACAATTAGGGTTGCAATAACTCCTAGAAAGCACAATGTGCATGGCAGAGATTTGATCGTTTGAAAGCAAAAATAGTTATATTCTATCACTGCTGCCTCTGCTTTTCGTACTATTTTTAGCTTAGCAGATCTGTTACAAATCATTACTTTTGAAATATGGAAGCGGGCACAGGCCTGAAATTGGTTATCTCTAACATTGTTGCATTTACGGACCCAAAACTAGCCTGAATGGCGATGTGTGGAGACTGCAAAGGCAGTCATCACGTGGTAGAATCGTGTGTTAGGTCATTTAACTTGTTCTGAACTGTGAACAAAATGTTGATTTGGTTTATTAGTGCAATATCTTCTAAACATCTTCCAAAACATTATCGGTGTCATAAAATCCGGGCATGAATGGTGTTTAAGCGATCCCTGGGCAGAAATGAATTGTCCTCACCACTTTTATGCATGCGATTTTCTCCTGACTGCTAATTACTTCAATATTAAAACAGACTGATCAAAATATCATGTAAAAATATATATTCTTCAGAATTGTTGCAGTAAAGTAGAATTTTTATTTTTCAATAAATACCTATATTTTCCAATTACTGTGTTCCAGTGATCTCTCATTATGAATGTCTGTGAGACATTTTTTCCTTTCAAATTTGATATAGATTGCTTCCATAATCAAGCTTCACACTATCACTGACAGATTATACATACATGTTACTGACTGCATAAAATCAACTAGACAGTGTGTGGCGGGTAGAATGCCCACGTGTATATCCCCGGCTGTTGAGCTTCATAGGATTGAAGTATCTAAACACCCTAAAAAGACCCCCATTTTGGTCAAAACCAAGGATAAACTTCATCCACACAAGTTTTGTTATAAGCCATGGAGGGTGATGGGCCCATGATTTACACAAATTTGACCCACGAGGCTTTGAAATGACTTTTAACGATGTAAGCCCATCCACCAAGTTTCGTTCAAATCTCCAGAAGTTTGGAAAATTGCAAAATTTTTGCAAATTGACCTCAATGACCGTGTGAAATGACCTCCACATTTTTGGGGATCAGCTATAGTCCCTACCAACCAAGTTTCGTCAAATCCGACAAAGTTTTGGAAATCGCAAAATTCGCAAATTGACCTCCAATGACCTTGAAATGACTCGACATTTTTCGGATCAACTATAGTCCTACCCACCAATTTCGTCAAAAGCCAACTAACTTGAACAATTCGCGTAAATTATGCAAATAGTGGCCCCCAGCATGCAGCCGATGCCCACTTTCGAACTCACCGAGATTTCACTAGGGAGGACGGTGTACCAAGTTCAGATCAATCGGATAAAACGGTAAAGAGTTATTGCGCTAACGCCGAAAGTTTCCGGCGGGGCGCCGGAGCCTGGGACGGCAGAGGCTACACACCCAAAACCATAATACCCTGACACTACAGTGTCGTGGGGATATAATTATTCCCGCAACACTGTAAGAGTTCAGGGATATTATGGTATTTGCTCGTGTGCCCACCGTCTCCGGCCTCCGCCGCTCCGCCGCCGCCGGAAACTTTAGGCGTTAGCGCTTCTTCTTTAACACTTTATCGATTGACCAAAACTTGGTAACACAGGTCCGTAGAGTACAATCTCGGATAAGTTCGAAAATAGGCTATATCGGATATATTGTTGCCCTCGATTTTGCAGGTTTTTCGCAAAAATTTCAAGTTCGTGGATTACACGAAACGTGGTGGTTGTGGGTAGTTGTTGGAGCCGAAAAAAATGGCGACAATTTCAAGGTCATCCAAGGTCAAGTTTGCATTTTTTTGGGCCAGTAGCCTAATTATAGCCGAATGTATGTGATTATTTCAAATCGTCAGTGGATTTTCATGAAACTTGGTGGAATAGGGCCGAACTATCAGTGCCGAGGAATTTTCCTTAATGTGGCCGCGGTCACTGGGGTCATCTTGCATGACTAATTGGCATAATAGTTGGTCCAATTAGCAATTGGCAAATTTCTAAACTTCGTTGGATTCTAACGAAATCTGGGTGAGTAGGACCTTCTAACAGATCCCGATAAATTATTCAATTGGCATGAAATAGATGAAGGTCATTATTATTGTGTGTTTAATGGACAATACGTTAGCATAATTAGAATAATTAGCAATGATTCTCAACTTTTAGGGATTTTGGACGAAACTTTGTGAATAGGCCTACTACAAGTCCTATCAATTTATTCAATAGCATCAAAATCACTGAGTAAATTTGTGGGACTAATTTGCATATTAGTTGCCTGATCAGTCAAATGATGAGTTATATGCTTTCGCAATAACATGGACATGTTCATTGGAATGCAATATGCTCAGAGTGGATGCACAACATGGAGTGTAAACAAATTTTCAGAAAAACCGCCATGTCATGAAGGTCATTAAAGGTCACTTAGGGGTAAAACTGATTTTAGTACTTCGGCAATAGCACTAGGGGTGTCATCCGAATGCAAAAGTGCTCCTAGGAGGGGATGTATCACATGGAGAGTAACAATCTCATAAAAACTGTCAAATAATTAAAGGTCATTCGGGGTCACTTAGGGGTCAAAAAACTGTTTTTTGGCTATAATCGGAGAATTGAATATCTGCGAATGCTTGATGGTTCACCATTGTATATAATGTTGACTCCATGTGGTGACCTCTGACCTGAATTTGACTCTGCGGAGGGTCTGTGGTTAAAGGTAGAATCGTGAATAAATGTGCTTATTTAAAGGAGGTACGGGCAAAAAAAGTAGAAACTGGTTATTTTGGATTGTATAGAGCTTTGTGTGCTTAGGAGGGAAACAAACTCCCGCTTCGATCGGACATTAACGTTGTAGTTACAAGGGGTCAAAGGTCGATTTATACCGTTTTCGCAATAACAGTGTTTTTTTTTTTTTTTTTCGGACATGTTCATTGGATGCAAATGCTTCTAGGAGTGGATGCAACATATGGAGTGTAAACAATTTCTTAAAAAACGCCATGTCATGGAAGGTCATTTAAGGTCAATTAGGGGTTCAGGAAACTCATTTTTAGTTTCTTGTTCGGCAGTAGCACTGGGTGTGTTCATCAGAGTGCAAAATGTCATGTAGTGGATGTATCACATGGAGAGTAACAAGATTCAGTAAAATGTTCATATCATAAAGGTATCGAGGTCACTTAGGGTAAAAAATGTGGTTTGGCTATAATCGGAAAATTGAATATATGCGAAGGATGGATGGTACACCTTGTGATAAATTGTTGACCTGCATGTACGTGCCTCGGACCTGATTTGCATCTCTGTCGGGGTGTCATGTGGTGTGAGGCGACGAATTGATAAAGGTGCTTATTTAAAGAGTTGACGGGCAAAAAAATAGAACTGGTATTGTTGGATAGGTGATTGCGCTTTGGGTGCTTTATGGAAGAGAGAGAGAAGAAAAACAACTCCCGCTTCGATCGGACACTACTTTGGTAGTTAAAGGGGTTGTCAAAGTTCCCCCCCCCCCCAATTTTATATCTTTTTAGCAATAACATTGGACATGTTCATTGAATGCAATATACTTCTAGGGGTGGATGCATTACATTGAGTGTAACAATTTTTATAAACCCCGCCATGTCATTGAAGGTCATATTAAAGTCCACTTAGGGGTCCAAAAACTGATTTTAGTACTTTCTCGGGCAATAGCCATGGGTTTGTGTTCATCAGAATGCCAAAATGTCTAGGAGTGGATGTATCACATGGAGAGTAACAAGATTCAGTAAAAAACTGTCCATATCATTAAAGGTCATCGCGGATCACTTAGGGCGTCAAAAAAACTGTTTTTTTTTTGTATATAATCGGAAAATTGAATATCTGCGAAGCTGATGGTTCACCATTGTGTTATAATTGTTGACCTGATGGTGTGTGACCTCTGACCTGAATTTGATCTCTGGTGGGGGGGCCATGTGGGTGAAGGTGAATCTGAAAAATGGTATTTAAGGAGTTACGGGCAAAAAAATAGAAGAAATGGAGTTTTGGAATGTGATGAGCTTTGTGTGACTTATGGAGAGAACACCACTCCCGCTTCGATCGGACATCTACTTTGGTAGTTACAAGGGGTCAAAGTTCAATTTCATACCTTTTCGCAAGAAATGAACATGTTCATTGGAATGCAATATACTTCTAGGAGTGGATGCATCACTGAGTGTAACAATTCATAAAACCCGCCATGTCAATGAGGGCAGTTAAGGTACTTCGGGGTCAAAAAACTGATTTTAGTACTTTTTTCGGGCAATAGCACTGGTGTGTTCATCAGAATGCAAAATGCTCCTAGGAGGGAGTGTATCACATGGGAGAGTGTAAACAATTTCATAAAAATGGTCATATCAATTAAAGTCATTCGAGGTCACTTAGGGGTCAAAAAACTGTTTTTTTTTTTGGCTATAATCGGAGAATTGAAATCATGCGAAGGTGGATGGTTCACCATTGTTATATAATTGTTGACCTCAGGGTGTGAAATCTGACCTGAATTGACCTCGTCGGGTGGCCATGTGGTTAAAGGTCGAATCTTGAATAATTGCTTATGTAAAACGGACGCACCTTGTCCGGGGGCTGTAGGGGTGCCTCAAAATTAACAAGTGCATAGGGAATGACCCATGACTGTACCCGTTGTCGGCTTACAAGTATATGAATGTATCTTTCCACGAATATTGTCGGTTTCAGGTTCCAAATATTCTGATAAAGAGCTGCGGGGATAAATACGTCGGCGGTTTACCACGCCCGACATTTTCTAGTTACATGAGTAAGAGCATCTTGGTGATATCAGTTGGCCCCTATTTACAAACTCCACAACAGGTGGTGTCTTCAAGCCTCCCCCGTAATATGACAGAAGGGGGCGGGACTTGGTATCTTCCACTCTATGCCACAGCCATTTGGGTTGGTGCATTGCGATATCTTGTGAACTACTTTGCCTACATTTGACTTGGGACCATGTGTGCTTATTTTTTTTTTATGATGACCCAGATGTGTTGATTGTTCGGGGACATGGCACAGTCTCTACACGAACAAATAAGACATCCTGTCACAGCTGTTTCAGTTAGCAACCTTTATAAAAAGGTTGAAACAGCCTCTAAACACACGCAATGTGATAAATTTGACATGGCTCTTACTTATAGCTCGTGTATGCTTCCACCCGTACCCGAAGGTGCTTCAGTGACACGGAAATCCTTAGCGGACATTGTAGAGGCTCCAGTTTTGAGTGCATGAGGACCCAGCAAATCTCTCCAACTCTTTTCGAAAAGGTGCCCGAGTAACAAGGCAGGGGGTGGGAATTCGTTCTCCCGGGAGTGTCATTTAACGTCTCATGACAGATGAGAGTGTAGTTTCACTCGTGAGCCACTTCCCTACACGGGGACGATGCGGGGTAGGTTCTGGTTGGACGAGACAGCTTCTGTGTAGCTGATCTACTTGACCTGTTAGAAATGATTGTGTGAACCACACAATTATTTTAAAAACACAAACTATCACATGCTATCTTGAATTATTATCCTGTGAGTAAGGTTAAAAAAAGCCTGAAACATTGGTAAACAAGTGCAAGTCGAAGTCTTGGTAGCTGCGGACAGCAAAACTGTCGTGGCAAATACACTGCATTTTTTTCTTCGACATTCACTTTTATTGTTTGTTAACAATTCACTGACTCTACGAACAGCTGTCATAACCCAGGAATGACTTGGAACATGTCTACACATTAGCCTAATTGCTATCAGTGCCCATTCCTAAGCTGTCGGCGTGAAGTGGAAACACAATTCCCACAGAAATGAATATTATAACATTGTGCACTAAGAGTGATAGTTGAACCACTCCACAAGTTACCCATCAAACAGCATTTAGGTGGGGGGGGGGGGGAGGGCGCAAGCCCCCATTTCTAGGTTCCCACGGAATTGACCGAGATGTAATGTAAACAAAAATCCTGGGGAGCAGGGTCTAATGTAACACTAGGCGAGAGATGCGATGAAAGACAAAGCAACACCCCCTGGACAATAGGTTTATTGTAAATATCTGCAGAACTGGACCTTATGATAGATAAGCGAGAGAACACACTGCCTCAGCACAGAGGATCCCCGCCCAGTAATGCTAAACCCAAACTTGTTCTCCGGCAGCAGGAGAGCTCAAGATAAAGTGAAATTGGGGTATAATGGATTTAACAAAAATCTAATAACACTATGCGAATATAAGTAGCTAGGCTAGCCAGTAGCAAGCTTTATCCACCCACCAAGTTCAACCAATGGACCGCATGTACGGTTTAGAAGTTGAGAATGAACGTGACGAACAGAAGGGAACGATACGACGGAACGGACGAACGAACGAACGAACGACGAACGAACGAAGGAGGAGAGGAGACATGATGACTGTAGAGCTGCCTCTCCGCAGCTAAAAAGGTCATACATACTGACAATTATCACAGTCTTCATGTAACCCAACAATCATAACTGGGAACCAAAGACCCCAATAAGGGTGGTCCAGGTGCGTTGACTCAATCGAGGGTTGTGCACCTCGCCTCTGGCCCAACACTGGCATTCGTCCCTTTAATTTCCCCCCTCACAAATCATTAGGATATTTAATCGTTCACAATTTCAATTGGAATTGACCAGAGGGAGGGAACTAAATTTGCAAACACACTGTGTGCTGGCAAAACTTATTTATATAACCTGTTGCACAACGACTATTTGATATGTTAGGTTACCTTCATAAAGTTCGCACTTTGTAACAGAAGTTGGTTTTAAAACGATATGACAAAAAAGAGCACCGATGGTGCTGCTGTAGCTCAAACTCAAATAATATGGCTCATATTATTATTCAGATGTTTAATCATCTAAGGAGCATTTGATTATGGAAATTTCATGGTATGCTGTGATTCTGTAGTCTTTTGACCTATCCCGATGTGGTCACTGATTGCTATATTCAGCACCCAGATAAACACACCAGAGTTGAGTTTATATGAAAAATGTAATAAATAAGTCCTCGTAAAAGCCTGTGTGACAATTTTTGCGGGCTCAAAGACCACTGCTTGCGCCTTCTTATTAGGCTGGAGTTGTATCGAAAAATCTTCGAGCGTCTATGGGTAGAACAGGTCACACAGTTTGCATAGTGCCGGTCTCATGGAGCATATTAGGAGATGTTAAGTATATTTAAGGCAGGCGGCCAAAAACATCCAGCAGTGGTTGGCCGAAACTTCCATGGATACAGGTTAGCCGAAACGGTACTTGGCTGAAACGGTTGTTGCCTAAAACTTGTAGAAAGCAGTAGGTTGAACTCAAGGCTACAAACCCAAAGTAATAGTTTGGGCCATATGCCCTTGGCCTGAGGCCTATGTACTAGTCCAAACAGAAGGAGATACTCCCAATTAAAACAATGTCTGTTATGTGGACGTGTGTGTAACCCACTGAAACACAGGTCAGTCATTTGAGGATTAAAATTTGAAATTAACTGTAGTTTTAACTTTACCAGTTTCTCATTTAGCCAAAATTTTAGCCTCCAGGCCAGGCTTCAACTTAGGCAAAGTAAAAATAAATGAACATATTGTCGTCCCTACCGCTATTTCGGGAAATTTAGACATTTCGTATTATTTTGTAAACTTCAACTTGTTCAGAAGAGGTTTCAAGGGGTGGTACAAGGCGTCACCCAGTGTCCCACATGGTTGCACGATCAAACGGGGAATCTTACCAACTGAAAATTTACATGAATGAAGAAATATACAAACATGAATAACCCCAGTGACTCGAGGCAATGTGCAAAAAAAAAATGTGAACTAAGGTAGGACCATAAGCATCAAAACTTAATAGAAATCTAACAAACTCTGGAAATTTGGAATGAACTATGCAAAATAGACTAATGAATAACTTCCCGTCTCATTCGAAAATGGTGGAAGGTAAGGATAAGTTCATACATACAAAGTTTCATGAATCGGGGTAAACTTTCGCATTACGATAAATTATGCAAAATTAGACAGTATGTGATTACTCTAGTGCCCGGAATCTGAATTTGAAAAATGGACTGAAGGTAAAACATACCAACCAGGTTGCATTAAAATCCAACCAACTCAATGTTTTGCAAATAAATTCGACAATTAGGACACATTGAATGACTCCATTGACCCTGAAGACCATACTGCTCCCTGTCAAGTTTGAGGGAAATCTCCAAACTTGAATATTTCACATAAAATTGATGCAAAATAGGCAGCTCTTACTTAGCAGTTTACGCGTAAATCTAACAGTTCATCGGATCTCACTCACCTATGTGTCAAACAAAGTCTCCATAGCAGTGTTACGGTCATCGATAATCTGCTAACGAGCTTAAAACAATTAAATATGATAAAAATAGGCCAACATATAACCTCTTTATAGGAGTTTTGCGCCCAAGAACTTAAGGGGTCCCCCCCAGGTTGTGTTCACCAACCCTGATAATACATACGAAATTTCGTCAAATTGCCTCACCGTTTCAGAGAAATCCCTCTAAAAAGAAAGTTTGTCAGTTTAGGCGAAACAAAAACGGCTATGATTTGCATCCTGTAAGGGTATATCATGTGAACTTGATGTATTAAAAATTAGGGTAACAGTGTCTGGGATTGAGCCTAGGAGTGCTTCAATTCCAATTGTAGATTCACACAATCTTGTTGTTAAGAAAATCTGAACCTTTACCGTAAACCTTCACCCCACCCTAACCCTGACCCAACCCCTAATACTAATCTCAACAGCCTCCTTCGTAGCCAAGTTTGTCTCCCTGACTTCCAATGGAGTGCACTGTAATCCTGCTACACAAGTACACTGAAAACGTGGGTACATGCCCACGGGATATGCTCCCCATGCCATACTGTTCTGCTTCCATCCCATAGCTACGTGACTGTCCCGAAAGGGCAAATCCTCAACGGCAACATTTTTTCTAGGCCATAGTGAATGTTCTTTCCAGGCAAAATTGTACTTTGTGTGAATATTGAGAGAAATAAAAATTGTTAATTTTTAATGCTCTATTAATTCCCACAAGGTAGCCAGCAGTAGGCCTAAACTACTTAGGCCAAAAGGTCATATTTTGTACAGGGCCACAGCCTAGATCGAAAAGTGAATATCTGAATACACCTGCAAATAAAGATTCGATTGTTTGTTGTTTGGAAGGCAACCCATCGACATGCTTGTTTCATTATGATGATTTTCAAATGGCAGATCGCCAGATTTAACGTTATCGTAGGCCTACGTGACTTGTCCTGTAGTAATCGTAATACTGGGGCCTAGTACTTAACAGATAATAGACTTACACGTTCAACGCTACGAATACAGAAACCCTCTGCCTCAAACCTTCGCGCAAATTGCTTCCAAAATCCGGTTTCAAGCTATCTATTGCCCTGATCTTCCATGGAATTATCTCTAATAGATATCTCTTCTAACATCTCACTATTAAGAAGGAGTATTCCATGATCATTCCGTGGAACGAGACAATATCAGTGTCACTTCGAGTGACGGCTGCGCGATCGCTCGCTCCGGCCGTGTATGTACGTCGGTATTGCATGTCAGTATGGTGCGTTCTTTCGAAGTGGTGACTTTGGTTATTACTGATAGAGGAATCAAACGTAAGTGCTTTCAAAGGTTATGTGACGCAATAAACAATCCCCTCGGTGTTTTTGTCCGCTCTACCTGGTATATACGGTATGTATACGAGGTCCGAAAGAACGCGGCATACAGTACGGCTAGATTGCGGGGTCAGGTCTCCGAGTGAATTATGGGAAGAAATGAAAAGGTCATGGGAATATGTAAATTTACATGGAATCAACCTTAAACTACCTCAGATAACAGAATAGGTCAATTTTTTGAACATGTCATGAAGAAGCACTATTGGAGAAAACATTAGAACGCAATTTGAGAACGTCAATCCTTTTCGTAGCAGAAAATGCATTTTGTAGATTTAAACAAAATAGCCCCCTTATTCCTCTTCATAACCTGTGACCTTGACTTCACAAGGGTCAAGTTGTCCCATGGTAGGTCAATGAACATGTTTCAAAGTTCGGTCCACATTCATCAAAGAGGACTGTTAGAGGCCTATGATAATTCTTCACCAGATGTTATGTTTTAACTCTAATGGCATGATATGACGGTCCATCGAAAATCTGTGTACTATCTGAAATGAGCGCTACCCAATGAACATGATGCACTGAGTTTCAAGAAAATATAATGCGTTTTGTAGGATAGGAGAAGATACATTCTTTGTAATTGTGAACAAAATGGCCAATTGTGAAGCTTTAATGGGACCGTGTGACCTCCACAAGGTCAGAAATGTCCTAGGGTCAAGATAATCATGTTCAAATTTTCGGTCAACATCAATCAAAGTGAAAATGGCAGCCTAAAAGGCATTGTGGGGGGACCAAAAAGTCAACTGTGGAAACACACAGGAATTAGTAGGAATAGAAGAATGGCCGATCACAAAAGCTCAACCAGCATAGCTGGTTTGAGGGGCTAAACAATTGATGCAAAGTTGCCTTGTCGGTTTTTCTGGTCCGTTCTCTTGCAATAGTTATCGCCAGAGTTCTGATATGTCGTCGGGCCAAGCACTGCATTATCATTTTGTTCCACTCTACACAGGCGGGATCGAGCAAAAACAGCATACCAATTGCTGCGAAATGTCGGGCTTAATTTGAGCGAATAAGATTGTGGCAAATGTCTCGAGGGAGTGCGTTTGCTATGGTTTCCCCCAGTCAGCAAAGCGTCAATTCTTTCATAGATGACCGTCAATTTATCAAGACACAAAGATGCGCATGGGGGCGGAGAGCGTCAATGGAGATTGATGGCTGGGTTTCACTGTATGCACTGGAAGTGTGACAAGCGCAAGGATTTCGGGTCCCCTTGCATTCCCCCCTGCAAATATGAGAACAATCTATCTTGAAAAGATATCCATTGGTAGGACACAGGAGCCCAATCCTACAGGACACTGCCATGCATGAGCCTTCCCTGCAAATTATCTGTTGTGTACTCTAAAACTGTACTATTGTGGAGTCAATTTTTTTGGCTGGTGAGTGTAAAACAACAGAAAACTAGAGTACAATGCTTCAGTAGCTCAAACCGGCGAAAGTTGCAATATAGTGAAAGGTGATGGTAATGGAGTGTGATTGATTGCAGCATACGACTTTGATGTTTACTGAGCGCAGCATCTGAAGGTACAATTCATTTCACACAAGGCCATTAGGCTCTGTCGATGACCTTCTGACCTGACTATGGGTGTCAAAGATGTACCAGCAGTCAATGAATATATAATAGGAGCATGAAGTGCCAAAAAAACATGCAAATGCAAAGTTTCTCCAATTTGAATCATACTTGCTGTTAAGTACCCCTTTTATGAACTTCCACTAAAATCGCAGGAGCAGTAGATTCTGTAGTTTCCAACAATGGCCCATTGTGCCCTATAATGTTCATTGACCTGCACCTTTAGGTGGTCATGAGACCCCATTGTCAATAAACTATTGGACCAAGTATGGTCAAGATTCATCAAAGCATATGAGTATTTAGGGGCCAAAAAACATGCAATTTGCATTAGTAGTCCAATTTGAACTAATTGCCTACTAAACCCTTTAATGACCGTTCACCTCAATTCCTGTACAATGCCTAAAAACAAAGGAGCCCTAGGGCCAAACACCACCAATGTCCTCTATACACAAGGACCATTACATGTAACTCTTGAGCTAAAAATTGAAGCTTGTGGGGAAGGGATTGCATTTCAACTACCATTGTGGTGAAATTCATGAAACGGGCCCTATGCACCAAAATTTGTAGGAACAAGATTTGGTGATATTTCTGTAAGGGCCTAGAGGCCCAAACGTGGTGCCTAGGGGCCCAATATTCTTTGAACAAACCCCATTGCCCTCACCCAAGGGACTATTACACGTAACTTGAATGAAAATTGATTAGAGATTTGGGCAGGAGAAGAGAATGCTAAGTACCATTGTGTAAAATTTTCATAGACATGGGCCATTGGGCCCAAATGGGACCTGGATCAAAATCCTGAAACCCGGAGGGACGGCTGTTAGACCATCAATACGACCGAACATCATCTCTGTGCACCAAAATTTGTGGGAGAAGTAGCGTTTTTGCAGATTTCCACTTATTGGCCCATTGTGCCCCTTAATGCCATTTGACTTGACCTTCAGGTGGTCAACGATGACCCATCAGTCAATGAACATTGTGACCAAGTATGGTCGAGATTCATCAAAGCACGGACATTTCGTGGCCCAAAAACCAAAAGGCAGGCAGGCGAAATCAAAAAATCAGGCGACTGTTTATTTTGTAGATTGCACTCGAATTTGCCCTCTTCTTTGGCAACAGAAAAAGAACATAAATTCAAATATGTATGTAATATAGTTATAATGGTTCATTCATCAGACAACATTCACCGACAAATGTGTGATTATTCGCCAAGTTTTGTACTGTCAGGATAAACTAACGGTTATCATACTGTTCACACACAGCACAGTCTTGCTCAACCAAGTGACCACTCATCATTATAACATATGATACAACCACATAAACCTTCCAGGTGTTATATCATTCTTTGATATACTTTCTGAGATTGAGGGTTGGAGTCGAGTCCAGCCAATCTGAGTCCAAGTTTTCAACATCTGAGTCAAGTCCGATGCCTTCTGCCTGAGTCCTGGGTCTCTATCAACAACTTGGCATCTTGGCAGAAATATATGGATTAGGTTTTTAACCGCAAGTTAGTCGTAGTCACCATTCACCAACCCCCCCCCCCCCCCCCCCTCACAAACAGTATATTGTGTATACTGCATAATAATCCCAAAGGAAAATTTCAACAGCTTTCACACGGCGTATCTGTTTCAGAGTTGGGAGTCTGCATCGACGGAAACTCATATCAATAGCTATGTAAATATAAATTTGAATGCAGCAGTGCCGAAACTAATAAAATGAATGCCGTGAACAACCCATATAATCCTGATCTCCCATGGACCATGATATTTTTCCACACAACAGTTAGCACTTCAAAGTATTTGTTCATTGCATTTCAGGAACATCACCATTTCCATCGTCTTTTCGCGGACAGGCAACACAGTGTCCGTCGCATGAGGTACCACCTATGCTGATAGTACATTGCCTTTCAAATGTCTGAATTTCTGCAGCATTCTTTTTAAGTGGTTTTGGGATATTTTTCCACAGTTTTTCATGTGCGGCCTTCGACCTGTACTCAAGCCGACTTTGAGTCATTGAAGCCCACGTCCAAATCCTTCAAAATCAGTCTCGAGACTGAGACGGGACTTGAGTCCTCCAACACTGGAGGATCAAACCTATCCAAGGCCCAGCACTGGCTGACTGGTGCAGACCTGGATGCTACACATTATTGTCAGCTGCGAATTCTTACCAGGTACATGGAATAATGCTTTGACAGAATCGTAATGTGGGGGTGGCCGTAATCACATGCAGATGGCAACTTGGAAATTGCCTATCACCTCCTTTTCCCCTACTCCAATTCCTCCCCGAGGTGAGTGATAAGGCAAACAGTGATAAGGCAACAGGTACCAACTTCAAAGTTTCTGCTATTTATGATCAGACAGGGATTCAAATTCTGATCTCCCAACTGTGCCAACCTTCCAGTGCAGGACCTTGCACAATGTAAACTCAATATAACTGCTATACATTTCTAAGCAGTGTAGTTCAGCACATTTGTAGGATGGTCTGCCTCCTGCTTTCTTTGGTCCACATTGATACAAGTACAATGATACCGTGGTTCCACCATGTAAGATGCCTTTATGGCTCGTGTACAGGGGAACACCTCCAGCCTACCCTACGAACCTCATGCACAACCTGGTGCAACAGACATAGTTCCAGCTCCTTGAAAAAGTTGTTAATTTAGAAACCAATGGACAAATCAAAAATCAAAACCCCACATCCCAAATTTGGGGGGTTCTTGCATGTTGCCATATTGAGTTGAGGTACTTGGCAAGCGAAATGTCATTTTTGACCGAGCACACATTCAACCGTAGTCAACAAAAAGAGGGAGAGTCAGCTGATGATTTCATCACTGCCTTATATGGTCTGGTTGACAATTGCAATTATGGTCAACTGAAAGATGAGATGATTCATGACCGAATTGTGGTTGGCATTAGGAATCGAAACTATCGGAGGAAACGTTTACAAAATGGATTCCAACTTAACCCTAGAACAGGCCGTCAATAAAGTAAGACACAGTGAGGCCATTAGGCAACAACAATCACTGTTACATGGTGCCGACACAGATGAGGGGGAAGGGCGAGCCATCAAATGTGGATGCCGTTAGACAAAGGCACAGCAAATCAAAGGCGAGAGGCGGAAAGGCTCGTACAAGTAATACCAGGCAACAGAACAAGTGTTCCAAATGCGGACAAAGCCCATGGCACAACAGAGAAGAATGTCCTGCAAAAACACAAAAGTGCCACAATGTGGTAAAATTGGTCACTACAGTAAAGAGTGTAAGACTAAGAACGTACAGGGTTTAGAAGCTAGCGATCCTGTCCTAAGTGAAGAATTCTCAACAGAGGCATTTCGCGGATCGATCCAGTCCAACCGACGTAACGGAGACGAATGGATGATCAACCTGAATGTGTGTGGGACAAGCATCACCTTCAAAATGGACACAGGAGCTGATGTTGATGGTAACAGTCACAGCGTATGATAGTCTGGTTGAACCACAAAGCTTGAGGAAGCCAAAAAAGGCTTTGAGCACTCCAAGAAGGATTCCACTACCCTTGATGGACAAAGTCAGGGAGGAGTTGAACAACATGGAAGCGAATGGAGTAATATCCAAGGTAGACACGCCAACAGACTGGTGTGGGCAGAATGGTTGTCATACCGAAGCCAATGGGAAAGTTAAATCTGCGTCACCTTACCAAACTCAACGAAGGCGTCTGCAGAGAAACACCCACTACCAGCTGTAGATCAGGCACTAGCACAGCTGAGCGGAGCAAAAGTATTCTCCAAACTTGACGCGAACATTGGATTTTGGCAAATACCACTTGCGCCAGAGTCTGTACCTTTGACAACATTCATCACACCCTTCGGGAGGTATGCATTCAACCGGTCACCCTTCGGCATATATCACCAGAGCACTTCCAGAAATGGATGTCTGAGATGCTGGAGGGCACTGAAGGAGTAGTGTGTCTGATGGATGACGTGCTGGTCCACGGAAGCACAAAGGAACAGCACGACAGCCGTCTGCGGACTGTACCGAAAATCTACATGAGGCAAACATCACACTGAACGACAAGTGCGAGTTCAGCCAGTCCGCATTAGTTCTTGGACACATCGTCGATGAGGTTGGTGTTCATGCGCCGACCCCTGAAAAAGCCCAAGGAATCAGGGACATGGGAGAACCCCAAAATGTCCTGAGGTCCGAAGCTTTTTGGGCATGACACCTCACGGAAAATTCTTACCCAACCTATCAGACATGACACAACCCCTGCGAGATCTCCTGAAAAAAGAGAATCACTGGTACTGGGGTGAACGACAAGCGCAATGCAATTCGCTGAGATTAAGGCAGCTTAGATTCAATGAGCCTAGACTGGCTCACCACAATCCCCAGCTCAAGAGACGAAGATATCGGCAGATGCCTTGTCATAACGTACTAGGAGTCTAGGATGAGCTATTATTCCGGCAGAAGCAAGGAAATGGAGAAGGGCGTCCAGTCGCTTACGCCAGCCGATCGATGACACCGACTGAACAGAGGTACGCTCAGATCGAAAAAGTTGGCTATCCATGGGGGCTTGCGAGAATTTGGCCGGCCTCATCTGGTTGTTTGGTCTTTCATATCGGACGGACCATAAGCCACGCACTTCCTGTTCTCCAAAAAGAACTTGGTGAACTCCCTCCCTCGCATTCAAGGTTCCGGATGCAAATCTTATTAGGTATTCTTTCACATTCACATTTTCCAGGCAAGGAACTCTGCACAGCCGATCCTGGTCTCGGTCCCGTCGTCCAAAGACTACACCGACGAGAGGAAGCATTTCAAGAAAGTAGAAGCTTTTTCTCAGTCAGAGTGAGGAAGCTACCTATGACTGACAAGAGATTCAAAGAAATCCCAATGCCAATGGGAGGATAAAACTTTACCAGGAGGTGAAGCGGTACTGCTCAGAGGCTGGCCAGAAAATCCGAGCCTCTCACATGAGCTGAAGCCACTATCAGCGTTCTGGGAACTGACCATCATGCTGACCTGGTGATGAGAGTAGGCCGCTTGTGATTCTGTCCCGATCAGGAAGGAGATACTAGAGAGAATCCACCAGGACCTCAAGATCTCAAAATGCCTTGCCAGAGTAAAGGACTCAGTCTGGTGGCCACGTATACGGTCAGACTTGAGAAAGGGTCACCAATGGCCCGCAATGCTCCAAAAACTAGTGAACCATGGCAGAACCGATGATCCAGTCACATCTTGCCTAAACTGCCATGCAAAAGTGGCAACCGACCTGTTCGAGTTAGAAAACCACATTATTTGCTACAGTAGAACTACTTTCTCGGTATGTGGAAGTTACAAAACTTCAACCACAACTTCAGTGAATGTCATCACTCATCTGAAGTCGATCTTCGCTCGCCACAGCATTCCAGAAACTGTAGGTGACCGCTTTGCGACAGCTACGGCTTCTCATTTCACGAGCAGTCCCACATTACCCACCAAAGCAATGGTGAAGATTGAAAGAGCTGTCAAACCGTGATGGAAAGGTCTGTTGAAAAAGTTAGTGATCCCGATCTGAGTTGTTAGCCTACCCCAAAAAAATCAACCCCACTCCAACAGGACCAAGTCATCAGAGCTGTTGATGGGAAGGAAACTGCGAACCGCTGTACCAGCCGCGACACCTACATCCTAAATGGCCAGATTTGGAAAGCTTCATAGCCAAAGACCAGGAGATCAAAAGACAACAGAAACTGAAACTATGAACAGAAGACACAGAGTATCACCACTGCCACAGCTACTACAGGGGGATAAAGGTATGTATCCCAGACATTAATCCAACGGTACGGTCATGGACGAGGACAAACATGAGGTCAATCCTCGTGCAGACACCAGCTGGGACTCTGCGAAGAAAATGTCAGGAGTTAAATAACCTCTCTACTCCAGTGAGACTTCCAGAGGAAGATCAGCAGCCCCAACCAGCCAGACCTGGTGACCAAACAAATGGATCCGGCAGATCCCGGAGAAATGGCCGTGACGACTGCAGACGACACGCAACGCAGGGCCCTTGCGCGATCAGGACCTGGGAGGGAATGTCCAGTGGAAAACCTAGGCGGATCTTGTTTGTAAATACATTCGAACACAGAGGATGAAAAGGGGGGATGTGTGGGTGATATGTCGATAATGAACAGAAGCATTAGGTGGTGTTTCAAATAGAGGGTTCATGGAAAGCAAGGAACCCATGAAGTAACGTAAAGAAATACACTTTTATGAACCTACCAAAAATTCGCTGAATCTGTTGTATAGACTGCTAAGCCTCAGCCAAAAAACGATACATCTTACTTTAGGTACCTTTGCTTCTTGAAAAGAAAGCCACACACCTAATTCAACCAGATCAGACCAAGCATACTTTTTAGGTTTAAAGTACTTTCTGCTTTGGCCTGCAGTGACTTAAGGTGGCCTTGGACCTGACCACAAACCAACAGGGTTCACGTGCTCATTAGGGCGATCAGACAATACCAAGTATGAGATTCATCATCTAGGTGAGTTTAATGCTTTATAAAGCCGAATTCCGCCGAAATATTCAATTTCCACCAAATACTAATTTTGATTAAAAATGACCCTGGTCTATATCAAGACAAGAGGGTTCCTGTATAGTCCCCATAGATGCTACACACCAAATTTCAACCGTCAATTCAAAAGTACCATATGAGATACGATACCCCAAAAAACTTAATCTCTCAGCCAAAGAAGGAAAGATAAAGGGCACAAAAAGTGAATACTGAGCCCTAACCAACCCAAGCGTGAAAGGAGAAGAAAGGATACCAACCTCCACGTGCAGGATCACAGTCTTGCATCAGCTATCTTTGATCTTGTAGGTGTTGGACCGTGGTCGGTAGAGCACGATTATCGTGCTAAACTCTAAATAGAGCGATAGTAGTTAGAGGAGTAAAAGTTGGGGGCCAAGATTGGGAGTGATAGAAACCGCCCAAAATGTGACTAATAGGCTAGAAAAGAGGGAGGGGGGGGGGATGAGAGTATGAGACGGAAAGGGGAGAGAAGTAGACTCACGAGTCGACTCCTGAATGCCGAACATCCCTCTATTACATGTATATGTGAAAATTTGACGCGTTCAAAGCATCCTTCTGACCCTAGAGAGTTTCTATTGACATCTGACAAAACACCTATGCAAGCCGGCTGGCATGGGGGGTAGATTGAACACTGCATTTTATTCATGGGAAGCCTCCCCAGGCAGAACTCATCGCGATGACTCTTGAGGGCATTACCGTAGGACCCCTTCGATGCTGGGATGAGAGTAATTGACACACAGGCAGTAATGTGTCCCCCATTGCCACATGATGCTTGAAAACAATCGGCAAGAAGGCAACATTTGACCTAACTGGGATTTTTGGCCCCTGACTCCTGTGGAAAGAAGACCGCTGTTCCCTCGACTGTGCTGGGCAATTGGTACAAAACATCATGCTTAACACACAGTGCGTCTATCGAATCTCATTTAGCCTCATTTCTTGGAGACCAAATTACTTCTTGTTGTTTGGTACGTAGATAGAATTCGATTTCTCGCCACGTTTGCAACCTTTCACCGAATAATATTTGTCCGCGGTCCAGTTAAAACTGCAAACTTCTCCCAGAGCGAATGTCATGAATATCTGCTCTTTCGAGAATTGGGGATATGGACCAAATTTTCAGTATTTCCCTCTCGATGCACCGCCTCACGTGGCCTCGCTCCAGTTGGCAGAAACGGCCACATTAATGCTGATGAGATGGGACTCAAGCATCAGAATTTGCCTAGTACTTTACTGGAAGGAACAACACAGGGACCAACTAATGATTATATGATGTATTTAGTGAATGGTTGTAGCCAAAAAAATGGTGGAGTGGTATCAGTGCACTTTGCAAGCAAATATCCCGGGCCCAAAATCCAGCAGTCATCCGGAAGTTTTTTCCCCAGGGGTTTTACTTGCAGAGTTTCGAGGTACGACAGGGTCTCGGTCTCACTCGTTGGTTCCGCTTGTAAGGAATTGATACCCCAAAAACTTGGTGTTGAGATGGTCTACCTTCAGTCCTGACCTGATGAATTTTGAATTTTACAACCCATTGGCGGTCATGCAATTGCATAATCTGCATATTTTTTAGGTCTGCCGGGATTTTGCATGAAAACTCAATGCGCGTATGGATTACCTTCATGACGTCCCCAACATTTTGAACATAGATTCAAAGTCGCTGAAGGTCAATTCAGTGCTTCTAATTGCATAATTCTTCAAATTCCAAGTTTGTCCATTTTCATATCTTTGATGGGTAGGTCTAACCCCGTTTTACCCCAACAATTTTACCTTAGATTCAAGTCACTGGGGGATATTCAACGTGTATAATTTGGCTTCAATCATGCAATTTTTTTCCAGGTTTGTTTGAATTTCCAGATTAAGTGCAGTCCCACTATTAGTCCTGATATATTCAAAATTAGACAAGGCCGATTCGCCAAAAGTGTCTCCCTGGTTGCGCGCTTGGTGGTTTCTATTATTCACTACACTACACACTATACACAACCAACTAGTCCCATGCAGACCATTGTCATGTCAAAACACATGAAAATTCTTAAAATAACTGACAATAAGTTTGACTCTTACAAAAGTCTGTAATTGTTTTTTTTTCTCTCCCTGCCGCCCCCCCCACTCTTCTCTCCATTAATACCCAAATTTGAATGAAGTTTTATCGCTCAGTCAACCAACTTCTTTGACCCAAAATTCAACTTGAAATGTTCTAAATCCCCTCAGCAGCCGGGCTTCTTTGCCCTTTTAAAATATTTCCTTCATTATTCCTTGCCGTTTATTTTTCAAACAGCCAGGACATGCCACCGTCCCCCCCCCCCCCCGGCCAGGCAGCAAACACTCTCCCCCCCCCCCACACACCACAAACTATCCCCACGCAGTCCATCAAAGGATGTCCAAATTATCTTTAGAAACCTCAGCACATTTGTCCCCCAGGTAAGAATAGTGGAAGAAAATGTTACAGTATTTTGGGGATGTCTAATCACTAATCAAATTGGTTGGGTAGAGAGGGTTTGCTTGTGGGCAGCTTTTATAACACACAATTGTCAAAGGAGCTATGGTTTACTCGTTCCTCATGCTTTAATTCTAACCGAATGCTACATATGATGGAATTCAATCAAATTTATGAACATCAAACACATCAGCTTCAAAAAATGTTAACGTACCATACCTACTGAGTTTTGGGGTGAATTCTTACAAGTTGAAAACTTGAAATATATTATGCAAATTAGGCACTACAATGACCTGCTACTGACCCCAGCTGTACCTTCAAATGATCTGGATCAAGGTGTCACATCTACCAAGTTTTGTGGAAATCCAACAAACTTTCAAAAATTGCATAAAATATGCAAATTAGACACTTAAATGACCTCCAGTGACCCCGACTTCACTTTTAAATTTCTTGGGACCATGGTCTAACCACATTCACCCAAAAGGAGAAGTTTTTGTGAGAATTCCGGCCCAACTTGGAAAATACGCATAAATTATGCAAATAGACCATTTTTAATTAGCATGAATTCAGGCGGAAAATCTAATCATCATCTACTGTCATCCCGGTCCTACATGCCGAACTACATCACTGACAAACATACGGTTTTCTTGTGTAATCTGCAACGAGCTTAACATAAATAACATAAATAAGATCCCAATACCAACTTAAATAATTAACTTTGCGCCCAAATCTAATCAGACGGTACAACCCACCACCCGGTGTATCCACAAATATTGTCATAAGGGCGGCCTCAACGTTTTGTGATCACACACCCACATACACACCACACACACACACACTCATATAGTGACCACGATTCCTCTTCCTTAATGTCAATCAGAGCAGACAAAAATGGGTCACGAATGTCAATTATTGGTGTTAATTTGCATAAATCTTAGGACTCTCCTTTGGTAGATACGATCAAAATTGAAGTTTATGTGATTTGAATTGTTCACTGATTAGTCCAGCTGTTTCTGTTAAATGCTGATACCAAACTCTGAAGCACACATACGAATTCCTTTTGAAATTGTTTGCATGTGTGACTGATAGGAGAAATCACCGATTCCGCGCCACCAGGCGAGACAACGGGGGCGATTGCCTTGTTCTAAATATGCAGCACATATTGGCTATACAATTTAAGAATCAGAATTGTAAGTACGGTGGGAAACGTCTTGCATTTTGAACGTCGATTCTTGGTCGAATCAAATGTGACTACCCAATGTTTATGGTCATTTTTGTACAAAATTTTTTTTTTTAAACATAAATTTTTAAATAAGCTGAAGCATGCCAGAGAAAACAGACTAATAAATGATGGTGGTGCCCCACAGATATAGCTGTGTGTGCCAGATGGAAGCCAGCAGACATTGGGATTTGTCAACCTCTAAACCCGAGTCAACGTGAGGGTGGTTGACACATTGACGCCCTTTGATGGTCTTCCCGCTGTCACTCAAATGTCCATATTGCAATGACATTTCTTATCCCTCGCGTTCTTCCTTTTTACTCTTCGTCGTCTCCCTCTAACTGCTGCCTGCATCACTTCCTTAAGTACAATGGTCACGAAATGGCTTTTCTTTCAAATTCCCGGATTGTTTCTGTGTGTCCCATTAATTCTGCCCTCAAGGAATCAGTTTGATACATGAATTGTTCTTCCTTCTATCAACCATAGTAGTTCACAAATAATACAATGGGCCAGAATACTGCACCATTGATATTCTACAAAAGCACCAAAGGGTAGCAAGCATACTTCCTACATTCCACGCACTAACAAACGCGTGCCAAAATCTGGTTTTAGAGAAACAGGCACGCAAGTGTGCATCGTTTTTGTACAGATTCTTCGCAATCCACTAAAGTGACGCACAAAAATCGAAACAATCGCACACTTTGTGACAGTGCGTCTTCCTGGGCGTACCTTGTTTAGTAATCTTTTCGACACACATGTTGTTCATGGGAATTCACAGCACAATCTAGCAGAAAAATCCCTTGTGACGCCAGGAGGGACCCTCTGCGAAGGTAAAAAAATCTATTTTTCACTGTAAATGGACCAGTTCCAGGGCGTCAATATTGAGTGCCATTTGCTCTGCCCAATATCATTCTCAAGAGAAGAGAATTATGAAGAGTTGTTTTTTCGTGACCAATTGTACTTCAACTGGTTCTCCTCCCTCACACACACGGTCCATACCATACCGCCCTTATTTCCTCCACCTTATCATTGATGAGGACAGCATGGGTTAATAATTTAGGGGTTATCAATAACCCTATACAAGTGGAACAGCAAAAGATATTCACCTTTATCACTGAATACCATAGGTACCAGAGCTCTCTCAACCTCTCCCAACGATACCTCTCGCTATACCCTCTTACGTAAAATCTGACGCGTATTCCTGGAGCGCCTTTTCGCCGGTATTACTAGTGGAAGGAAAATAAGAGTGAGAATAAGCATATTTTGATCAATGTCGAAGCCTACCACACATGTCTATGGTAATGTGTGTTGACAGCAGCCGAGCTAGAATATTCAGTTGGACTGCAGTAGCACTTTAGTATTCAAAGCCACTAAAGCCTGTCACTCAATATTCACAAAGGTACAAGTTGCCAACAGACGCAGGGGGCAGAAGGGCTCAGTTTCCCCCCCCCTCCCAATTTTTTTAACCCTAGGCCTCATGAGGCAAAAGTCGCCCCAGAGAGACTCCGCCCTTCCTTGCTATGACGTAGCTGTGTAATGGCAGATCTATGCCGCTGTTTACGACCGACAACACGATCGGAGTAGAAAACAAGATTGTCCTTAGTGGTTGAGACTCTTGCGACTCTGGTCCAAAAATTTTATGAGCCTCATAGAAACTGCGGCCACTAGGACAGTGGTGGGGTTGGGATTTTATTGCAACCACACTGTTCTTCAGAAAGTTGCGGCAGGGTTGGAGCAGTCGCTCTCTGGACCTATTCTACGTAATGCCCCTGGACTTGGTCCATGGCTTGCATAAAATATGTTCAAATGACAAATACGCAGAAGCCTGTCCCTCATTGTTTACATACGTATTATATCCCCGCGACACTGGAAATGTCCGGGGATATTATGGTTTTGGGTGTGTAGCCGCCGTCCCAGGCTCCGCCGCCGCCGCCAGAAACTGTAGGCGAGTCGCAATAACTCTTTACCGTTTTATCCGATTGATCTGAAACTTAGTACACATGTCCGCCCTAGTGAAATCTCGGATGAGTTTGGAAGAGGGCATCACTGCACTGCTGGGGGCCGCTAATTTGCCTAATTTTCGCAAAATTTCCAAGTTAGTCAGATTTGAAACGAAACTTGGTGGGTAGGGACTATAGTTGATCCCAAAAAATGTGGATGTCATTTCAAGGTCATCAAAGGTCAAATTTGCAAAATTTTCCAAACTTTGTCGATTTGAACGAAACTTGGTGGGAAGGGACTCTAGTTGAACCCGAAGAATGTGGAGGTCATTTCAAGGTCATCGGAGGTCAAACTTGTATGCGATTTTCCAAACTTTGTCGATTTGAACGAAACTTGGTGGATGGAGGCTACATTTGTTTCTCCTCACAAGTTAGAAGTCATGTCAAAGCCATCGTGGTCGAATTTGCAAAATTTCCAATGTGCCTATTAACTCCCATGGATTACAACAAAACTTGGTGGCTGAAGTTTATCTTTGTTTTTGACCAAATGTGGATCCTTTATGGGTTGTTGGATACTTCTTCCCAATGATTGCTCAAAAGCGGGGATATACATGTGGGTGGTTTACCCGCCTACACATGTCTAGATTGAAATACTATTTTGGAGGAACCGATTCTTCCCCCCTTACCCACTTCGCTTTAGACAGTCACTTCATAATTACCTGCCCGAAATAGTGCCTTTAAACTGTACTTGGTATCAAAAATGAGGCTAATCAATTTTAGTCCTCATTTTATAGCTTTTACAAGGTTTTAATATATGCATTACTAAAACACCTGTATTGTGAGCAGTGGTGTACCGAGAGTGCGACCTCATTTATAGTCTTCACCTTCCTAATAAATGTAATTTTTTAGGGCCCCTAGACACATGCTGTTGCGATACTTGATAAACAACAACTGTAAACCGCTATCTTGAACCTGACGAACGTGTATTTTGTGTTAAATTAATTGTTCACACATGGGTCCATGGTATGGAGTTCTGCTGTTGACCCAAACCCCCCACTCCTTGGGTACGCCATGATTGTGATTCTATGAGGTATTTGCAAATTTTCTGCATTCTTCATGATAAACTTCTGAAACACAAAGCAAGCTGATGACCAAATCAAACTGGGCACTCAAATATGCTAGCCCCGGACAGCCGCCTTCTTTCATGAACCAAATGGACAGAACTTTCTTTTCTCCTTATAACCGCCATTTCCTGTACCCACCCTCTGAAAGGGCAATCACCGAATTCCAGATCCGACCACTTTCTAGAGAAGCGGAAGGTTCATGTCTAACGTGACTGCTCACACCGACAGACAAGACTCTCTCAGAACAGACCCCAGATACCCATGCACAAGTCACCTGCATCACAGCGGAACCAGACCTCGACCTCGCCCATCGCAACGGCAAGTACAACCACCTAGGAAAAAACTTGAACTCAAATGTTTGCTTGCAAAGCATCACTGATACCACTCTACTACCATTATGCTTCTCCATCGTCCCCCTAGATACTGTCTAATGACTGTCAAGTGGTCGAGAGTGAGTGAGCCAGGACTCAATGAACATTGTGTCCAGGTTTGGTCAATATCATTGAAGAATAACCCTTGTGAGAGCAAAAAAGAAAAAAGAAAAAAAAAAAAAAAACAGTTGTAGACAGACATTTAGACATATGGATAGACAGTCAGATAGAATGACATCCACAATAGCCCAACCAGCTATGATGGTTCCAGCTGAGAACACTTACCTTAAAAATATAAAATTGTGTTCCTGTAATCAACAACGCGTGGAAATCGTTCGTGGTGATCAGATAGGATGTAATAGAATGAGTGGCCTGGAGTAAGCTGTCCACCTTCTCATCGAATATAAAAATCTGGTGTCTTGCAGAGGAATTTGGTCCTTGCCTCTAATGATATTCTGCAGGGTACTCTGGAAATGTAAAAGACAAAAAGAGGTACAATAAAGATTGAATGCCTCTGTTTCACAAAATTTCTATTCCACCTCTTCAGATTCTTCACTCAACCCTATTCAACTATTTCCATGTTCACATGTTTTTAATGTTATTCTACATCTGTGAAGCGCTTTTGGGGGGGAAAAAAAAAAAAACGTGTCTTTGATGTGGACAAATCGGTATATAATAAACAAGAATATTATTAGTTTATAAAACCGCTCCGTGCAGAGGGAAAAAAGATAACGAACAATGAATGACCACTGTGGCACACCTAGGCGAATGGTTTTCAGTTACCATTACAACACAAAATGACGCTTTGCCTCGTTCCGTGTATCTGCGCACGTTTCAGTTTCACATCATATATAAATGCTTGTTATAATGCTCTAATCAGTGGTTCCCAGTTCAGGTAGGCTAATCCGAGCGCGACCCCTTTTTGTGTCCCTTGGAATAATGATGTGCAGGCATTCATTTCCCTGCAGTACAGGCTGTATTTATGTTAAAATAATATTGTGAATATACAGAAGCAGAGTGGCCAGCGATAATCGAGCCCATAAACGCCAGATTCACTCAGGTAAAATGTCAAACCGGCTGCTAATAAAACACTAAAATATGAGTTTCCAGAGTGAATTTTGGTATGAATTTTACTGCAAACGTTTCAAATCGGGTACTTTTTGGTATCCTCCAATGTTTTTCATTAATTGTGAAAACAAGCCTGCGACCCCACTAAGAATTGCCTCACAACCCCAGTTGGGGTTGCGACCCCAGGTTTGGGAAACCATGCTCTACATGAAAGTTCTACATAAATGCTTGGTTTTTATGTTTCCAGCAAATACCTTGTATTCAGATAGATCTGTTGCATTTGGAACAGTCCTCTGTTCCTGAGAAATGGTCACTATTGACTATTCAGCCTCCTTGAACACTCTTGGCGATCCTGGGTACTATTTTTTTTTTGCCCCGTGCCGGGTGCTCCCATGGAAAGAAAGGACCAGTGGTTTCTCGGGTTTTGGTAATCAGCGTGCCCTTCAGGACCCGTAGATGACCCCGCTGACTCAAGTGCTGACAAAGAGGTTCTCTTTCTCCCTCAGACTGGACTGCAAACCTGGAGGAAATAGGTACATGTCTTTGAATCAGGCTTTAATAGTAGTCTGAATATTGTTGTAGATTGATGTGCAATTATTTTGTATTGGACAGGTTTCAATCCCCCACCTCCTACAACCGATAGAACATGAGGAGTTTTTTTCTGTTCATAGCCCCATAACAAGGTCAGAGTCCCATCGGGATATTAGTGTCTGTATCTGTAATGGAGGCCATTACATTTGTTTCATTCATTTAGTAAAACCAGTATAAATATAGCATTTTATACCAGAAGCCAAAAGGCTTAGTGATTTCTTACTCCTTTCTGAAACCTATAAGCAAGACTCAAGGACATGGGAGATTGTACCCGCTCATTGTGGGAAACATACGTCTGACAAATTTCCTCATTTTTTTTAACCAACAATAGGGTTTTCCGATACTCCTGATAGATGCTCCACACTAATTTCAAGGATCTCAGACCTTTGACCTATGGTGACCTCAAAACATTAGGATTCATTAACTCATTATGGAAAGCACACATACCAAGTGAGAGCAATCCTCCATTCAGGTTGGTTGAGATATCCTTTTCACAAGCCATTATTTGGGCCAACATATTGACTTTTCACAATTTTTCTATTTTCGAACCAAAATTCACCTCACCCCCCTAGCCTATACCAAAAAGATAGGTTCCTGTACTACCCATAAGGAAAGCTACATACCGATATCCACCTGATCAGACCCAACCATTCTGGCTTACGTGTTCACAGGTTTTCAGACTTTGACCTATGGGACCTCTACCTGACCCCAAAACGTAGGGTTCGTGTACTCATCATAGGAAACACACATACACACGTATGAGCTTTCAAAATCCCTCCAGGTGGGGTTGTAGCTATCTTGTTCACGAAGCAAAGTGGCCAAATTTATGCTTTCATCACCAATTTTCCATTTTTCTGACCAAATTCACCCGACCTCTATAAAAAACATAGGGTTCCGTACGCCCCAAGAAACTACACACCAAATTTTCACCTGATCGACAACCATTCTGGACCTATCGGTTTCACAAGGTTTTTCAGACTTTGACCTCTGGTGACCTCTGACCTGACCCAAAAAATAGGGTTCATGTCCTCATCATGGGGCCACACATCCCAAGATGAGCTTATTCCATCCCGGTGGGGTCAGTTATCCTGTTTTCAAACCAAATTGGCAAATGTAATTGACTTTTCACCATTTCCTATTTTTGACCAAAATTCCCCCGACCTATACCAAAGCCATGTGTTCCTGTACTCCCCATATAAATGACACATCAATTTGCACTCGATCAGACCAACCATTCTGGACTTATCTTGTTCACACAAGTTTCAAGCCCTTTGACCTCGGGTGACCTCAGATACCTCTGACCCGACCGCCAAAACCATGGGCTCATGTACTCATCATGGGGACTCACATACAAGTATGAGGCTTCCTCCATCCAGTGGGGTCGAGTTACGTGTTTCACAAGCCAAAATTGGCCAAATTCTTGCACTTTTCACAAATTTTCTATTTTTGACCCCAAAAATCAACCCCCGACCTATACAAAAACAATAGGGTTCTGTCCTCCCCACAGAAGCTACACACTAATGTGAACCGCGAATCACCAACATTCCTGGACTTATCGTGTACAAGGTTTTCAGACTTGACCTCGGTGACCTCAGATGACCTCTGACCTGACCCAAAACATAGGTTCATGTCCCATCATGGGGAACAACACATACCAATAAGGAGCTTTCCTCATCATGGTGGGGTCGATTTATAATGTTCACAATCCAAAATTGGGCTCAAATTATTGACGTTTCACCAAATTCCTATTTTTGACAAAATTCAACATTCCCGACCATCAATCGATAGGGTTTTCCTGTACTCCCCATAAGAAGAGCGACACCATCAAATTTGAACTCGATCAACCAACCATCTGGACTTATCGTGTTCACAAGGTTTTTCAGAGACTTGACCTCTGGTGCCTCAGATGACCTCTGCCCGACCCCAAAACATGGGGCTCATGTACTCATCATGGGGAACACACATACCCAGTAGAGCTTCATCCATCCAGGTGGGGTCGAGTTATCGTGTTTCACAAGCCAAAATTGGCCAATTATTGACTTTTCACTTTTTCACAAATTTTCCCTATTTTGACCCAAAAATCAACCCCCGACCTATACCAAAAACAATAGGGTTCCTGTACTCCCCCACAGAAAGCTACACCTAAATGTGAACCCGATCAGACCAACCTGTCTGTACTTATCGTGTTCACAAGTTTTTCAGACTTTGAACCTCTGGTGACCTCATAGATTGACCTCTGACCTGACCCCCAACACAATAGGTTCATGTACGCAGCATGGGGAACCACATACAAGTATGAGCTCATCCATCCAAGTGTTGTTGAGTTATCGTGTTTCACAAGAAGCCCAAAATTGGCCAAATTATTGACTTTTCACCAATTTTCTATTTTCGACCAAAGTTTTTTTTTTTTTTTTTTTTTGGGGGGGGAGGGGTCCATCTCACACCCAGACCTATACCAAAAACAATAGGGTTTTCTGTACTCCCTAGAGAGCTACCATCAAATTTTTGAACTCGAATCAGACCAACCATTCTGACTTATCGTGTTTCACACGGTTTCAGACTTTGATGACCTCTGGTGACCGTCAGATAACCTCTGACCTACCCCAAAACAAAGGTTCATGTACTCATCATGGGGCACACACAGACCAATAATGATCTTCAATCCATCCAGGTGGGGTGTTGGAGTGTATTATCGTGTTCACAGCCAAAATTGGCCAAATTATTGACTTTTCCACAATTTCCTTCCTATTTTTGACCAAAAAATCACCCCCTAACCTCTACCAACACAATTAGGTTTTCCTGACTCCCCACAGAACTACACAGCCAAATTTGAACCTGATCAACCAACCCCTTCTGGGACTATCGTGTTCACAAGTTTTTCAGACTTTGACCTCCGGTTCCTCCAGATGACCTCTGACCTGACCACCCAAACATAGGGCCATGTACTCATCAAGGGGACCACACATACCAAGTATAGCTTCATCCATCCGGTGGGGTCGTAGTTATCGTGTTCAACAAGCCAGGTTTCACACACATAACACACACACACACCACACACTCATACATACAACACACTGGCATGGACTGCATATATTCCTCTACTTCGTCAGGCCTCAAAAGGAGTAAAATTAATCAACTATGAGGAAAATGAGACACGACAATCAGCTATAATAGAAAAATGTTCAAAAGATTGCACATGAAAAAACGCAAAGACAATTTACATGCTTTGAACTGGGTGAAACGGGTAAAATCAAATGGGAGTTTGCCAAATTGCCAACTTGAATGTATATTGCAGCACGGTAGTTAAAGGAGTTCTCATAAATTGAATTCTATATTTTGGGCAAGCTAGAGGATTAACCTAATATTCCTGTAGCTTTCCCACCCAACATACCATTAAGTGGCCAATGTAGTGGGTGATCCCTATTGTCATCTTAATTTTGTTTGCCCATCCTCACAAATTCATTATTTGCAAAAAGCGGGGGGGTTGTTTACCTGAATCCTCCAGGATATGTGCTCACGTTCAATATACGTGAAGTATACCTTGAGGAATTTGATCATCTAACTTTGTCCAGAAGAAGATAGGAAATGATCCATACGGGAACCGCATAAATAAGGTGTGGCAGAAAGAAAAGGAGCTGAAAACATTCTTTCTTGCACCTTCATTAAAGAATGAGGCAATATAGGCAAGACTTAATACACAATAATACATTTTGCTTTGCTTCAATATTTTTTCGAGATATGCGACAGAACGTTAGATATCAGCAATGCAATACTCCCTGATATCAGCTCTTGATGTTTCGCATCCACTTCCGATTCCTGTATGGTACACTTGTGAATCTGCAGAAGAAGAACCTGTATTCTTTAATAATGTTAATATTGGGAAAGGCACATTTCTTTCGATGGGTCTTAGTATTGAGCAACAAATTCTTTCTGTCCACATGTTCAAACCACGTCATTGACTGATTTCTGATGTTTCAGCTGATCATTAACACAAGAACTTCGAGGATATTTTGCATAATCTGGCAGTGTCATCAGCATATTAGTGATTGTGGATATGACCATCAGACCTCGTCTCCGTATATAAGGTGAATAGATAGTTCTGAATATTTTTACAGTTGCTAGTAATCTTTTGGCAAATCCTTACTGCCTATTTTCAAACTGCCACTGCCCTCCTTTCACTACCATATCCTTCTATATTCCACCCCGGGGCTTGAAAAAAAAAATTCAAAGGGGCGCTATTTGTGAATAACACAAATGACACAACAGTTACCCAAGCGGCCCTGGGTCATTCGCGCCTACTGCGAAAGAATGATAAGGGAACACGCTCGTGTGTCTACTCGGCAGGCGCAACGCCCATGTGGAAGTTCAGCATGTGAGCTCCTGCATATATTCTCAGTGATTTAATATTGGTCATCTAAAAAATGAGATGTCTCTGACCTCCCTCAAAACTGGGGAACCTCAGTGTACATTTCAATCACCAGTTCAGGTTGCAAGTATGAATGCCTCACACTATGTCCGGGTTTGTGGTCAGTATGTACTGACACAACAATCTTCCCCTATAGCGTTAATTATTACTGCCTATTTTCAAATTGTCAACACTCACTGTAAACAAACCCAATTCAGCATCCATTCAGGAAAAAAATGAATTTTGTATTTTCCCTCTCAAAAGGATCATTTGGCTGACTGCTCTTGTGGCCTGGGTACGTGTCAGACAACCTAGTGTTCCCTGCTGACCTTTGACGCTATCATAATACACTGGACAGCATTCACAATCCTAAGATCCCAGGAACATACAGCATTCATCCTAGGATCCTTGGACCAGACAGCAATTGTCCAGATCCATGCCTAGACAGCTTCATCCTAGGATCCCAGGGCCCAGACAGCATCTTTCTTAGGATCCCAGAACCAGACAGCATTGTTCTTAGGATCCCAGGACCGGACAGTATTCATCCTAGGAACCTCAGGGGCTAACCATCGATTTATTGTATTCCTAGGACTAAACAGCATTCATCCTAGGATCCCCCAGGACCAGATATCATTCATCTCAGGAACCCAGGATGAGACAGCATTCATCCTTGGATCCCCCAGGACCAGATATCATTCATCTCAGGAACCCAGGATGAGACAGCATTCATCCTTGGATCCCCCAGGACCAGATATCATTCATCTCAGGAACCCAGGATGAGACAGCATTCATCCTAGGATCCCCCAGGACCAGATTCATCCATCTCAGGATCCCAGGACAAGACAGCATTCATCCTTGGATCCCCAGGACCAGACAACATCCATGCTAGAATCCTTCAGGACCAGACAGCATTCATTCTAGGATCCTCTTGGACCAGAGAGCATTCATCTTAGGATCCCAGGACCAGACAGCATTCATCCTTGGATCCCCCAGGACCAGATAGCATTCATTGTAGGATTCTTCAGGACAAGACAGCATTCATCCTTGGATCCCCAGGACCAGACAGCATTCATCCTAGGATCCTCTAGGACCAGACAGCATTCAACCTAGGATCTCAGGACCAGATAGCTTTCATCCTAGGATCACAGGACCAGACATCATTCATTGTAGGAATTCTTCAGGACAAGACAGCATTCATCCTAGGATCCCCCAGGACCAGACAGCATTCATTCTAGGATCCTCTAGGACCAGACAGCATTCATCCTTGGATCCTAGGACCAAAGCATTCATGCTAGACCTCTCAGGACCAGGCAGGCAATCATCCTAGGATCCTCTAGGACCAGACGGCATTCATCCTAGGATCCGACCCAGGACCAGATAGCTTTCATCCTAGGATCACAGGACCAGACAGCATTCATTCTAGGATCCTCTAGGACCAGACAGCATTCATTCTAGGATCCTCTAGGACCAGACAGCATTCATTCTAGGATCCTCTAGGACCAGACAGCATTCATCCTAGGATCCCCCAGGACCAATAGCATTCATCCTAGGATCCCCCAGGACCAGATAGCATTCATTGTAGGAATCTTCAGGACCATAGCATCCATTGTAGGATTCTTCAGACCAATAGCATTTATCCTAGGATCCTCTAGGACCAGACAGCATTCATCCTAGGATCCCAGGACCAGATAGCTTTCATCCTAGGATCACAGGACCAGACATCATTCATTGTAGGATTCTTCAGGACAAGACAACATTCATCCTTGGATCCCCCAGGACCAGATAGCATTCATCCTAGGATCCCGGGCACCTACATGGATCTGAGTATATTGGCTGACAGCTCGGAAGACCTGTAAGTACCTCTATAAGTAGAAACCAAGAAGATAAAATACTCAAAGACAGCCACAGTAAACAGTTTACCTTCAATCCCTGATCACCAGTCTCATTACAAAGCATTCTAACCAACGACACCATGTTTGTACCACTGGCCACTGCTCTCAGGAAACAGAAAGATAATGCTTAAGATGAGCAGAAGGAACCTCTGGAAATGGCAGGATGGACTCATCAGTGACCTGTACATGGGTGAATCAAATAAGAGCACCAATGGCACTGTAGCTCAGACCGTATAATTGTACTAAATATCTGAATGTTGAAAATCTACATTGGTGAAAGTTTTGAAACAATAGTTTAACCATAAGTTTCTTTGTATGTTCAGCTGTCATGAAACACTATTTCCGTCATTTGTCAATATCTGCTGAAGAATAGGGTGATAACTCATTCGGCCTCGCACAAAAAAAATCTGAGAAGAAGCCATGAAGAATCATCAGAACATCCACTATTCTTCTTTTGTTACAAACGTTCACAAATGTCTCATTATAACCATGTAATTACATAACCTTGACATGATCCAACTGACAGACACCTCACAATTTTGCATCATTGAAAATGTCACCACCTTGATGAAACATCAGGGTTCTTACTCTTTATAAGAAAATCTCACACCTGAATTTCACCTTGGATAAGCCCAAGTCATGTATACTGGCTTATATATGTTTCAGCATTCTCCACCTCAGCAGACCTCCTGTTGGACCTCACGAAAGAAGCTACACACCTAATATCAGCTTAATCAAACTGAGCATCATGGACTTTCACATTTTCTTACATTTTTGTTACATTTTACTTCTAGACATATAGCAGAAAATTCCTAAGAAATTCCAGATAACAGGATTACTTTCACACCAAGAGCCTGAATCTATTGGTCGTTGTGTATTTTGCATCACGTGCTACTCTCTGCCCCAGATTTCACACAATCATTTAGTTATTCATTATTTTGGAGGGTGGGGGGGGAGTTAGTTGTCATGTGCAAGGCCTGTGGGACCATCTATACCATCCAAATTCAGGATCTTTGGTTCTGACTTCAGAATGCAAGCTGCCTGGCAGGGTGGCAGCCATTTTGCAACACACAGATATTTCGGAAACACCAGGCACATTGAAATCAAGCATTCAATTTGGTTGAAATCTTATTCACAAACCCATATTCATGACCACTACAACTCCCAACCCCAAGATAGGCCAATGTCATTAAATCGTAGGCTATGGTATATATAGGCCAAAATAGAACGAACAATAAAAAAAGAGATTGAGGAACCAGACGAAAAATGCAGTAATTACAATGTCACTTTGGGGTATTTATGTCACATTGCAGCCAAGTTAGGGCCTATGTGCAGCCTTAAAAAAACAACTTGGTCATGCTTCTCAAATATTTCTGCACAACTGGTTACTAGTCACATACACAGTCAATATACTTAAGGAAACATTTTCCATTCAATCGCTGAAAATATATCTCCGGATGCCAGAAAAAGTTGCTAAATACTTTCTTGGGTTATGTTTGGTATATGTTTGCATAATGTTCACCGTTCTATGCAGATAGGCCTAAGTTATTATGTGATTACGGTTGAAGTTAAGTGACATTAGGCACTGATGCCCCAATTCGATTAGTTTTGATTTGGGGACCCTAGGCCCAATTACTTAGGCTAGTCAACTTGTGATCAATTTCCCTAACAATACAGCTCGCCTCCAGTTTAGAATGGTACAGGCCTACATTATGCAATCATACCTAGTTGAAATTGGGGCATGAATAATTAAAAAATTAATTTATACCCATGTTTACCTGTATACTGTATAAGATAATGGGGTTAGGGTTAGTGAGGGTTAGGGGTTGCTGTAGGTTTGGGGTATAATGGAGTGATCGCAAGTCAATCACCTACGAGTATGTAACAGATGTTCTCCTTTTTTCTTATTATACTGAACATCATCAAAATACACAGAATTTGGCAGCATCATTTATTGGATCAGATTCTTCCTTATGCACACTTTGCATAGTTTTCATGAATAATTACTGAGAATCAGGGGCGGCTGTAGGGATTTTTGTTTGGGGGGCAAATGTCATGTGACTGATATGGGGGAGGGGTTCTAAGGGAGGGGTGTCCCCCTCCCCTTTGAGATTTTTTTCAAGAATAACTTTGATTAGATTCAAAATGGTGTTATCTTCCACAGTATTTCAGCTCCTCATTGCACGCCAAAAGGGCTACTGTCTTGAATTTCAGTATGTTTTTTAGAACGTTTTTCACAAATAATTCCATAATTATGCGGTCTGTGAATCCGCAATAATGCTTAACGAATACATGGGGGTCGGACTAATGTTCAAATATACCCAATAAAATGTCAAACCCGGGCAGCTGAATGCATCAATTTCAAATTTCACAGCACAATTTGTAAGCCTCCGTTTCAATTATCAGAATCAACTGACAACCAACTATACCTACCCCGTGACATCTAGCCCCAGAAAAATAGTCCCATTATCTTGAGGCGCGATCGCAACTTTTGCTGCTGAATTCAGCAATGATATCTAGAATTGCCATCAAAGCTAGGACGACAGTCGAGTCTGACCCATGCATTTCTCAGGTAGGTTTTCAGTCTCCTTAACACAGAAAACGCTCTCTCTGCGATATAGGAATTGTCCAATAAATCCGTAGAGGATGTGCAAGGTATAGGGAACATATCTCGCATTCGATCCAGATTCGGAATTGCTTCAGTTATCTGCTCATTGTTAGGAGATTCCTCCGGGCGTTTGTAGTGCTTTCTGTTCTAGTCATGTTGGTCAGTGGATTTGCCTCTGGGAAAAGAGTGTTTTTTTATTAGCGGATAATGGTCACTCAGACGTTCACACGCGTTCCTCAAGGCCTCTTCTGTATCCGTCCGTGGTCTCCTCGGGTGATTGGATACCCATCGCTGTCTGGAACACCGAACACACATTCAAAGTCAGTGAAAGATAGGGGTCGTTCTCTGAAAACTGTTCTTCTATACGTTGTTTGACCGTGTCAGTAGGTAGAATGTTAAACTCTCTGCGTTACTTAGAGGAAACCATTTGTGTACCTCCACCAAATTTGCTTGGAACACGCTCCTACGCAGCAAAAACGCATAGCGATTGAGAGGAAGAAGGGCGATGTTAGATCAGTTCGAATTTTAATTAGTTATTGTACACGTAGAAAATAGTTACTAATTAGCCTCGGGATGCTTTCCACAAATGTGCCTTTTTCGTGACACTCGTAAGTGTTTATCCCACGCGGGGGGCAAAACTTTTGCTAATGGTTTAAGGGGCGTTAAAAAATTCCCGCCTAATCGAATAATTGACGTGTTAAGTGACTGAAAACGTCAAGATTCTGATAGATTGGGAAGTGGAGGGATTGTTTCAGAATATGAAACGGACAAAAATGAATCAGCCCCGGAAATGCATGGGTGTACGGGCCTTCATCCATAACAATCCTTCATTTGAAAATGTTTATCTGGGATATGTTTGGGGGGGCAATTGCCCCCCCTTGCCCCTATGGCCAGCCGCCACTGTGAGAATGGAATGCCTGAAGTCAATCACTATTTCACAGCTCAGTCAACTTAGGAGTAATAACAGTCATCATGAAACAATCACTGTGCGGAATTGTGCCATTTGCTGCTGACCATGAACAAAAGTCGACAACAAGGAAATAAGTCCCCGTGAAATTGTTCTTTTGGCTATGAGAATGGGGAAAAAATCAGAGAATCCCCAAATAGGCGCATTTGGTGGCTATTTGAAAAAGGTTTGTCAACGCATTCTGTCAATTTACCTCAATGTGAGTAAACTTGTAATTTGCTTCTTCGGGGTGGTGAGAGGTATGCAATTTTCGCAAAATGGCAGTCATTGTTGATGATATCAATACCACTTTTTACACTCCGTCATTCATTGTCATGCCTGCCCGCACTGGCTAAAATCATTTTGAATGATTGACTCGTGCCAAGGAAGCGCAATTGCAGAATACCCTGCAACTCTTCCAAGACTGCATCGGTCCTAACACCAAGTGAGGGTATGCTTGAGTGACTTCTGTGTGTGGTGATCTTGAACTGAAGTCAGGAGTTGCGGGATATGCTGCATTTGATCCTCCTTTTTACGGTACGCTTCACAACTAACTAATGTCTGTGTGCTGAGGTACGAACTCCCAGTCCTGGTTACGGACTGATGCTAGCCTTACTCTCTGAACAATACTTTATTCATACATCCAGGTACCCATTGGTATACATAATGCAATCATGGCTTTCAACTATTTGCGGCAGCAACATTTAATTTTGGGGTATGATTGCATAATGTAATAGCCCATGTGTATTCTGAATGTATAAAAGATTATGTTAGGTTATGGGTGGGGTTAGTTTATTGGAGGTTAGGGGTCCACTGAATGTTCAGGTGTTGGTAAGCGAATAAGATTTGGGATTAGCATCTCTTACATGGAACTCTTACTCCACCCTCACCCCTCAATACATAATCACAAACCCTAGCAGTTACAACCAGGTATACATTATGCAATCATACCAATTTCGGCAACTACACGACAATCTTTCATTTTTAAAAATTTATTTCGGCTAGCGAGGACTGCGAACCCCAAGTTAATGTGACTGGCAACGTAACCTGAATAGGCCTAGTAAATGGCAATGCATGAACTTCAGTCTTCTCCGTTCGAGATTCAATTGCCAACTCTTTCAAAACCCACTGCATGTTTCTCAATGGAGGGTCATGCTTGAGTGCACTTCACTGTGGTGTGCTTCTGAACTAAAGTCGGTAGTTGGCGGGGGTATTCTGCAATATGCTGCGAAGTTCGAACTGGCCCTGCTTCGCCTAGAGTCACGTCTGGTCTATACCAGGATGAAAGGACTTAAGGCACGACGAGCAGTTCCATGAAACATTATTGCATCCGGTTGAGTATCAACTCGTACTGGCTTGATTCGTACTGAAATTGGGAGATAAGGCGAGATGTAATGGTAGGAAGTAGTACTGCCGTGCTGGTACTATGTAGTGGAACTGGTACTACTACCGGCCAGGCCAGTAGTAGCCCGGGTGCAATGAAGTTGTACACAAACACACTAGTCATTTGTAATTTACAAGCAATGCGCTAGCTCAAGTCGGTAAGCTGCACAAATTGGTCAGACAGGTCAGTGCTGACTTGTGACTATTGAGAAAGAATACCTTTGAGTGAACAAGAGGGATCAAGTAACTCATCATGGGGTATCCTCCCAGTATGAGTTCACACCCTTCCGGGTGGGTTTGAGTTGTCGTGTTCACAATTTTTCGAAGAAAAAAAGACCACCAAAAAACTTTGAGCTCCCCCACCTCTCACGCCCATGAAAATTTGGAAGAGGAAGAAGAAACGTAAACATTTCAGGTATTGCGTAGGATGAAGTTCCCGGTGTGCCTTAATCGTGATGCTACCCGAACCGCTGCCCGTTCATATCCCTCCCTGACATTGAACTTTGATTGCTGAATTTTGCTGTTAGGGAACATGGCCACTCATGGGAGATCCTGCTGCCATACTGCTTAGGCGTTGAAATTGGCTGCCTGGCTCTGCCATCAAGATCTACTCTCAAGATTTTTTTTTTAAATTTTCACACATCCACCAAATCTTTCCATTCCTCCCTACCCTCTCCTCTTGCGCTTATTTGGAAATTCTAATCCCTGTAATTCTCGTTAACGTCGACAACACCATCCCCAGAATTTTCTGTGTGGGTTATCTGTCCCATTCCCCTTCCCCACAAGGGGTGAGGCACCGAGTTCTTGGTCATTCACCTGGGAGGGCCCGGCTTGAACCTTCGACGGACGAGTAAACCATGGGAACAAGAGATTGGACCCCAAGACCCTGGGTGTTAACGGGCCTGCTTATTGCAGAGCCTACTGATATGCGGGGGGGGGGAGAGAAACATACTTCAGATGCCTAAACAGTGACGTCGCCAGGGGGGGGGGCATGGGGACAGTGCCCCCCTTCGAAAACCTTGTGTCCCCCCGTGTGCCCCCCCCCCCCCCAAATGAGACTTGACGGTGATTTTCGAAAAAAAATATTCTGTAGTCGTCAGTATTCGACTACCAGTACAAGTTTGTATGAAAGAGATCTGGCAAAAACAACAAGATACCACAAGAAAGGCATTAACTTGTGCCAAATCCCCTCGAAAGCGATAAGTGAAAAATTCGCTCGCTCGTGTTCCAGTATGGAATTTGTCCCGTCGCTTTCCTTGTGCATCTCCGCACAAGCTTCCATGGAAATTTTTACCAATCATTGGCCCCCTAACTCATACATATCTGAGAGGTGAAATACTAAAATTATACAACAACATTCTCATTGACCTTGAAAACTGCAGTCAACCTCTTTTGATTACTAAACCCTTTAGCGTTCCGGTCCGTTTCGTCCTCCCCGACCACGCTCGATTTTGGGAACTGGCCGTAGATACGTAGCTTGGCTATCAGACGCTCGACTTTCTCAACGCCTGTTTTCTTCCAGGTAACTGCTACTGACGTCATATCATGGTTGGGACAGTAGAGCTAAAGATAGCTAAATGTCCCAAACTTTCTGGTGAGATCCTGTTTCTCCAAATGTGCCGGGAAAACTCGGAAAAAATTTCGCGCTTCGCACGCACTGGTGGACAGTAGTGTAGACACAAATTATTAACATTCTGGCCAAAAAGTCGGGCAGCGATAATAAGATCGACCGAGGTCTGACAAATGTTAAAATTTCCACCGATTACAGAATTTGTGATCACAAAATGTCCAGTTATGAAGCCTGGGTACATCCAGCTGAAACTGCTCAGGAGAGGTATCTCTGGCAATTGGGGGGGGGGGGGGTTGCGCAATCCTATGGTGGCGCTCCGCTTAGTTATTATTCTTGTGCCCCCACAAAATGTGTGTGCCCCCCCCCCCCAGTTTGAAAAAGTCCGGTGACGCCACTGTGCCTAAGAAGGTTTGATGTACGCGGGGGGGGGGGGGTATCAAAACTAGGCCTACCGAATTAAGGCTTAGTAGGGGGCATGTCCCGCGCTGCATGTCCTATGCCAGCCCTTGCCAGACTCAGAGGGAAAGTAAGCGGCAGGCTCACGGGGAAAGTGAGTTTTGGGTATTGTACAGGGCAGAGGTCTGGCTGATCCCGGGCCTGCAAAGATGAGGGCCGTCAGCAGGGTCCGCTCATATGCCCTGCACCCTGGTGACGGGCCTGTGGAATCTAATGAATAAGGCTAAAAAGGTTTCATATATTCAAAACTTTCATTCGCTTGGAGAGCATCGCTACTTGTGACACGTGTCGGGAAGAGCGAAAACCTAGTCAACTCGAATGGTCTTGCATAGTCTTTGATATGATTTACAAATGCTTATTTTTAAAAGGACAAACCTGCAGGATGATTTATAAAGAGGCTAGTATATAGATGGATAAAAAACTGAATGCGTCAGTCCAAACGGAAGTTCATTCGACTTTCCGTTACGGAGTTACAGTCCTTTGGAGTTTGTGCGGGAGGCATCATCCTGCATAAATAATGATTGTCATACTGCACAACCCTGCAAATATTCTTTGTTTTCTATTGAAATTCAAACATTATTTCACTTCGAAAAGCATTTAGTCTACGGAGAGGATTGCTGTAGTGGGTTGGTAGGTGTAGATGGTTACGTCGGTGAGAGAGAAAGACAATAACTTCTGCTAAATGTGACTTCTTATTCAACGAAATTAAACAATAAAACACATAACATAATTCCCGTGGTGTCCATGTGTGACGTCATGCGTTATTGTGCAATTGGGATTCTCCTCCATTTTTCTGTGATGCCCAAATTTGAACCAATAACTCCACATAGGAAAATTGTATTGAAATGGGTTGGACAGATACAGTTTTCATTCCATGATATGACCTCGTTGTATCCAAGCCTGCAGTTGCCCTTTAATGGTGCCACAGGTTTCAAACATACAAATGATAATCTCGTATGGTTTAACACTAAGTTTAGTGACTGGTACTGGCAGTATCAGAAGGAAACGAAAAACCATCGAAACCAATCTGGATGGCTTCCAAGTGGAGTGTTACCATGTTGTGCGTAGAACAACATCGCGTTAAAACAAAAACGCAACACGGTGTAGTGATTCCTCGTCACAACTAACAGTGTGTATAACCATGATTACTGTCACCGGACTCGGGCAACCACATGCACTCTGAGGGCATCTGTGCTCGGAGGAATTAGCTTTGGTTAACCGTGTCACCCTCCGTGAAGAAACTGAGAAAAAATATGTGCACAAAGTGAAATATAAAGGCTGTAGAATAATCTGACTAATTCCCTTCATATCGTAAAAAGGTGACTAACTGAATGTAGAATGATGCAAGCAGATACGAGTTTCTTAAATACAAAGTCCAGTCAAATTGATTATTATTGGTGCCAGTGGCGTATTTAGGGGGGGGGGGGCATTGGGGCCATGGGCCCCCCCCCCCCTCGCTGATGCCGATTTTTTTTTTTTTTTGGCAATTGACATTCGGCCAGGAAACGACACAAACCAGGCAAAGAGGTAGAGGCGTGGACATTTCATGTATATAGATGAGGCTATTGAAAAAAAATGCTGCCGAAAAACTCGGTGAATTTTTTGCGCGCTTTGCGCGCAGTAGTGCTTTTGCTTCGCTTTAGGCTCATGAGCCACTGTGATCTTGCGAACACTTTGACAGATTTATATATATATTATCTATACATAATATATATATATATATCTATATATATTATAATATATATATATATATATATATATATCTATATATCTATATATAGCTATATATTATATATATATAGTATATTATATATATATATATATATATATATTATATATATAATATATATATATAGTATAATATAACTAATATAATATCTATATATATATATAAGGCATGCCGATTTGAAATTTTAGCAAATGAAAATGCGAGATTCCGTCATTTCATGTAATGTAAAAAACCTTCAATCTTGTGATTTATATACCCCGCCACCCTCCCCAACAATGTTGAAATACGACAGTGCTGGGGTCTCAAATCCACATTGTGTGTGTGTGTGGGGGGGGGGACGCATCGTCTATATTCACTTTAAGAATATGAGGCGGTTCCAGACAATTTTGTCGACGTATTGTAGTTACCGGTATATTTATTCATGTATTCTGATCCATTGGTTGTCACGGCAGCGGCACACGCCAATTTGTGTGTATGGTGTTACTCCCAATGTATGAAGCAACCCCCCCACCCCCTAAAAACAAACAAAACCAAAAACCCTCAAGAGGCATAACCTCTGGTAGAGACTGGCGAAACACGACGGCGACTATTAGTCTATTAGGCCTATTGTATGACGGCGCCCCCCAAAGAACGAATATCAGTCGCCTGCAATCCTATATCGGGCGCGGTGTTACGATATCGCCTCTCCCGTTGGTTAGAGTTAGGATCGTGTGTTTAATACCTAAACACTGGTGGAACGGATTCCGCCGCACCTGTGGGTAAATGCGTTACTTATATCTGTTTATAAGCCACTGTATAATGCAAGTGGTCGATTCACATGCTATGAAGCTATAATGCAAGCCATTACCATTTTTGGGTCACATAAGATAATAATTAAGTATCCCATGGGGTACCACGGTAAATATATGCCCCATTAAATGTTGCCAAATTTCACTATATTTATCTTGTATCCTGATGTTTTTGGATGAAAACACAGGTCGAATAAAAAAATATTATGTTTATGAATAGCCAAGTTATCATGGAAAAAACCCCGACGAACATTGTCATATTTTGAGGGGACAAGTGTGACTTTTATATCGCGATTTTATTTCCTGCGTACCCTCTTTTGGTATTATTTGACTAATTTTGGTACATTATATTAATATATATGTTCACACAAAAATCCATTGGTGTGACAGGAAGTTCTGCGTTGTATTACTCCATTTAAAGCTGTCATGGATCAATTCTTCAGAGAAAAAATGTTCAAGATATCATTACGAGCGTTGAAACAGTTACGGGTGTTGTTTAAAACATGAGTTGCCATCAATTGTCCTCTACCCTGCTCTTGCGTGCTACGAACCCAGTGGTTATTTATGTTGGAAATAATCCCCGGAATTGATTGACGAAATACCACGCGGGGACAGGGCTCCTAGTCTGCTTACAGGGGTCAACTAAAGTTCACGTCTGTATCTGCGTTACTTTATATATTTCATACATGCTAACCTTTGAAAGCTTTCCAGTCCACACCGACTTGCGACCGGGGTTACGACCTATACCTCAACCTAAAATAATTGAATCGCCAAGAGGGCCAAAGAGAATTAATTGACCCCGTGGAATTTTCTTTACATATAAAACTTTGATCCTAACAGATACACAAAGTAAAAAACATTACAAATGTCTTCATTCTCTCATCAACCGTATATTATTGGGACTTGTGCATGATTTGATACCAGGAATTTGAAGTGGGATTTACCACACAAGGGTAAAATATGCATGTGCATGTTCTAAATGTTTGTGCCAACACCCTCTCGTGCCGTCATCCCAAATTTCGGCTATGCTGGACACTTTACCTGGAGGCCTAAATAAAAACACTCTCCTAAACTCTTGTTTGTGTGTTGACCTTTCTGGTTTGCTGTGCTGGGTAAATGCTTTATCATGACTTTTAATAGTGGCTATGCCAACCTGCCGATTCTTTCAAATTCGCCATATTGCAATTTTACACTTCTGTCCCCTGTCACTGAAATACCGGTATTTAACACACGGGGATACTTCTAATTTCAGAATGGAGTACATGGCTAGAAATTATTGATGTTGGTTCTCAGATTTAGATTGCGTCTAATTTGATCATTCTAGCAATACAAGAGTTGTGTGAAATACTAAAATGCAGGGGCGGGCCCACAGGGGGGGGGGCAGGGGAGGGCGGCTTCCCCCCCCCCCCCCCCTATGGCTTTGGGCCGAAAAAAATAAAATCGACAGAATGAAGTTTTAATGCACACGTTTTCGTCGGGGTGGGGTGAAGTGTCAATACGTTATCCAACTTAGGTTATTTTCTATTCGTTCTCATCGAGACTCAAATTGAGACTCAAACTGTTTGCTGTAATATAGCGTAATTTTTTACTGTTTTGAGAACACTGTGGTCATTATGAGCCACCGTTTGTTAATATTAGGTGAAAGACTCATGTTAGACTGCAATTTTTTTAGATGTACGCTGAAGGATTAAAATATCAGTTTTTTTTTTGCAGCTTGATATAATGTGGATATTCTGTTTTATACCTGCTTCTAATTGCTTTTCCTACAGTGATTCTATTTGGAATTACGGAAAATTAACTAACACTGGTCATTTTGCTTTTATTTATTTACCACCATCTTTAGCATACAATACATGCATTTTTCTAAAAAAAAAATAAGCCTCCTACCTTTACAGCACGTATAGGTAACAAGTTTCATTCGGGTTTATTTTTTTGTCAGGTGTACGAATGCATATGACCTCCTGGAAAATTGTCTGCATTTTTAATTTTTTCCAGAAATTTTGGATCTTTGTCAAAACTCGTTTTACTAGATACACTTGTAAAGTGTATCAAATGTGGCACCATTTTGCATCTAAGCAGTATTAATGACCAAAAATGCAAAGGGAGGGGGACACCCGCCTGCCCTCTTAGACCCCTCTCCATGTCGGACATCCCATTCCAAATCTGCCCCTCCATCGTAAAAACCCTGGCGCCGCCCCTGCTACAAAAATATTGGTTTTTAATGAAACTTTCAGATTCACACGGCTTATCTTCAAACGGGGGAAAATATGGTTATCATGAGGTATGACTATTCCGAATGGTTCGCCAATTCGGAAAATCACGAAACGATTTTCAGAACATTATTTTTAATGTACTAATTGATCTGAAATATTATGTTTTCAAACCGAGAATTGGAATTTCCCCCATTTTGTTACTCAAATTGCCATGTCACAAATCGGAACTCGACAGTCATACATTGGGCTATGTATATTTTAGTGAGGTCCCGAACCGTAGTTCCGGCAGGGGCGTAATACACAATTTTCCAAGGGGGTGTGAACTTTTGGGACCGACAGCATGTTCTGTCTGAGACCGACTTTTTTTATTGACTATTTTGTAATTTCCCCAGGTTTGTTTTTTGGTAGTCGGCGACCGTGTGACGTTCACGCCGAGGGGGTCCAATCTTTCCCTATGTGGCTTCCATACAACACCCCCCCCCCCATATTTACCGCCCTTATGTCCCCGCCTGGTACTGAATACTTGAGGTCCTGGTTCGAACCTCCTGTTCGTCACAGACGTCACCGATTTTCACCCTCGTTTCTTTCTCGTGTCGGAAAGTGGCTGCACGAGAGATCGATACACTAATTTCGTCTGTCGGGTGGAGACGTTTAATTGCAATCCCTGGGCAGACTCGCCACCCTTTCCCTGCCCTCGTTACTCAGCCTACTCAGGGCCATCTTCCGGAAAGAGTAGGCGAGATGCGCCGGTGTCCTGCCACCAGTTTGACTCGAGTCATTACTTGCGACTCGAGTCGGGCCGTTTTTTTGACTTGTTGACTTGACTTTGAGACTTGAAGGGAACTTGACTTGCGACTTGACTTGACAGGAATTGAAAAATGAATGACTCGTGACTTGAACTTGACTTGCAGAGAAATGACTTATGACTTGACTTGACTTGAACAAATTTGTCTTGTCGACATTGGAAATAATTCTGTTTTTTCCTTTCCGTCAAACCCGTCACCCAGCTCGGCGGACGATCGAGCGAGGCTACTTCCGTCGGTAACATCGTATATTATTAACGTGTACGCAGGGGCGGCGCCACGGGGGGGGGGGGCAAGGGGGGCGGTTGCCCCCTATGGGTTTTGGGCCGAAAAATAAAATCGTTTGAACGATGTTTTTAAGAACGTATTTTCGTAGGGGGTGGGGTGAGGTTTTGCTATTATGTTTAAACTACACTAATCAAGTTGTCGGATTCGAACAAATCTTCGTAGATGGGGGGGGGGGGGGGCACGTTCCCCAATCAAATCCTTGTGAAAAAAATGTTGTGGTGATAGTATTTAACTCTTGTGTAAATGAAAACGCATTTTCATTTGATCCGATTATATGCCGGCATCAATTTAATGTACCAAACATGAATTTCGCGGATTCGAACAATCTTCGTAGATGGGGGGGGGGGGGGGGGGCACAATCACCCAAATCCCGAAATGAAAATGTTGTGGTGATAGTTTTTAACATTTAGGTAAATCAAAAACTCAAACATTTTCGCGCTTCGCGCACTTGGTTGTGTTTTCTACATCAATTTTCATGTGATCAGATTATATGCCACGCATGAATCTACTTGTACCGAAAATCAAGTTTGTCGGATTCGAACAAATCTTCAAAAATGGGGGGGGGGGCACGTTCCCCAATCAAATCCTTGTGGAAAAAAAAAAAATATATAATTAGTTTTTTGTGTTTTGTTGTGGGTTGTGGGGGTGATAGTTTGTTAACACTTTAGGGTCAAAATCAAAAACTCAAACATTTTCGCGCTTCGCGCACTTGGTTGTGTTTTCTACATCAATTTTCATTTAATCCGAAATGCCACGCATGAATCTACTTGTACCGAAAATCAAGTTTGTCGGATTCGAACAAACCTTCAAAGATGGGGGGGGGGGCACGTTCCCCAATCAAATCCTTGTGAAAAAAATGTTGTGGTGATAGTTTTCAACACTTATGTTAGAAAAAAAACCCAAAATTTCCGCGCGCTTCGCACGCGTGCCTGTGTTTTCTTCGTCAATTTTCATTTGACCCGGTTATATGCCACGCATGAATCTACTTGTACCGAAAATCAAGTTTGTCGGATTCGAACAAATCTTCGTAGATGGGGGGGGGGGCACAATCACCCAAATCCCGAAATGAAACATGTTGTGGTGATAGTTTTTAACATTTAGGTAAATCAAAAAACCCAAAAAAGTTTCCCGCGATTCGCGCGCGTGGTTGTCTTTTCAACAGCAATGTTCATTTGATACAATTATATGCCACGCATGAATTTAATTGTACCGAAAATCAAGTTAGTCGGATTCGAACAAATCTTCGTAGATGGGGGGGGGGGCACGTTCCCCAATCAAATCCTTGTGAAAAAAATGTTGTGGTGATAGTTTGAACATTATGTAAGTAAAAAAAACCCAAAATTTCCGCGCGCTTCGCACGCGTGCCTGTGTTTTCTTCGTCAATTTTCATTTGACCTAATTGTATGACACGCCTATAACTACTTGTACCGTTGGGGCTGTCGACTTCAGAGGGAGGCGTTCATCAGTATTCGGCTGGGGGACGAATTCCGGCCACCCCAGTGTGCATATTTACTCCGCGGTTATTAAGTCCAACAATCGGCAGTACCAAAGTTCAGTACAATCTTACGCCTTGCCGCATAAGCGCACTGTAACTGAAGGCCACGTTCACGATCGGTTTTTTTGTGTGTATGCTATCCGTTATGATTCTGCCCTTTGCGGTCGATGCTGGTCTTCGTGAACATCCCTCTCCATCATAAAGTGAGCACAATTTAAATAAAAATACCCATATACAAAATGACAGGACAAAAAAAAAGCCAACTCAAGGATATTTTCAGTGTCGATGTAACGGCCCAGAGAGGCGACCTCCTGTCATCTGGGAGCTTTTTCCAAGCGGCCAAAATTTTATGGTACGCTCCGCGCCAACCGTGGTGGCGCTCCGCTTAGATAGTCAAGTATAGATAGTTCAATATATTCGTCACAGAGAACCTGTGTCAGAAGAGTAGAGAGACTCGACATAAGAAAGGAGTTTCTCCAAAAATCCGTGCAGGAAGCGAGCCACATGCCATCGTGGCACGACATACGGGGCCAGTCGGAAAGCTCTTCAGGTCTGGGAATCCGTGTCACTCAGATTTCCGTGGAGCGCAAAGCACAGGCACAGGGCATTTGTGTCATATTTAGTCGCAGCGAGGAAATTGTATCATCGATTACTCCGATAATTATTCGCGGTCAACACATTATGTCTCATCCTGTTGCTGTGTGGTGTGCTTATCATCTTGTGAGGGTCGAGTACAGAGTAGCACTGCTGCAGTACTGCCAGCTGGTTGCTTGCCACTCTGCTGTACCTGTGCCCTGAGGAATAGAGCATCGATCAACACCACTCCGGGTGTGAATGTAATCCGTGTTGGATAGGTAGAATAACAGAAACGAAACAGGCTCATGCTAGAATGAACTGGGGCAGAATGACTTGTGACTTGACTTGATTTGGAACAATTTGACTTGAGACTTGAACTTGACTCTGCAACATTGACTTGTGACTTGATTGACTTGCAGAAAATGAGGGCGACTGTGACTTGACTTACTTGACGGAATAGACGAATTGAGATGGACTGACTTGATGATGATGATTGTGACTTGACTTGACTTGACGAAAGTGGACTTGTCAATAACTCTGCCTCCACACCCAAAACTGAAGCTTCCCACAATGTACTTCTGTAAGATTGCCGTGTCTGTGCTGAAGCATCGGTGAGGATCATAACACGAGGCGTCTAAAGCAAGTAGTTGAGCGAAAGAGAATATCCCCATGTGAGGGATTGACAACAAGATAAGTGGTGTATGTCGCCAATTATTGCTGACGTCCAAAATTGTTGGCACTCGACGCGAGCTAGCCTTTGCTTACTTCTGAGCAAGTTACGTCACCCACTCGAACCTTAGGAATTGAAAAAAAGACCAACGTCTGTCCCAAGTGCAGGCCCAGGAAGCGATTAAACAACATCGCCATATACTAAAAAAAAAACAATACACAATTCGGACAGCTAAGGCCGTCAGACAAGGGAGGATTTGCATCCGATGTCGTGACCATTGACGGAGTATGATTGGTTCCTATAAAGTAATGGGGGGCGAACAGAGAACGCCTTTTGTTGGAATTACCGTGTAAGTAGATACAGTTTACCGCAGGCTAAGCAGACGCAAAAGATAAGAGAGGTCGCGTGTCGCACGAGCTGCCGATTGGCGCTGTCGACGGGATGGCGCTTGAGGTCTGCAAGAAAGGGAGTCAGGGCGAGAAACCAAGGTCTAAACTATTTTCGGGGAAACAATTATCGAGGTGTCCAGGTGTAGTGGATGCCAGGATTTGCTACATGATATTACAGGTCCACGCGTAACTTCATGGTCGTCGCCAGGTTTTTTATGTGGGAGGGTGCGTTCTTTCGGCGCGGGGAGAAAGAACGACTCATCGTTACCCATTATGGACAGCCGACGTCCAGGGCCGGGGTGGTTAGGGGGGGTCCCCGATCCCTGCGATGGTTGCTTGCCTCTCTATTATTTTGGATTAAACCAGGTTCAGTAACAAGTCGAGAGAGGGAAAACTCAAAAATAGTTGTCATCACGATATCTCCGAACGCAAGCATGTACGAGTTTCACAAATAGATATGGGCATGGGTTGAATATATTGCGCTGGTCGAACCCTACGTTTTGGCGTTGGTCAACTGGTCAGAGGGCCTTTCAAAGTCGTGAGGGGGAAACATCAAAGCTTCCGTCCCCAGCACCAATGTCTAACGGCGCAAGATCTACCAATTTCAAATTTGTAAGGGCGTTGCACATATGCTGGAGAAAAAAACCCTATTGTTTATAACGCGGGTCAAGGTTGTGAGAGGGGGGAATTTGAGAATGATTTTTCAACGAAATATCTAATGAACGCAAGCACGCATGACAGACTCAAAAAGATAAGGTATTAATGGGCTGCCATTTATTGAAATGAACCCTATTGTTTATGCCTTTCAGGTCCGCGGTCGTGAGAGTTGTGTGAGGGCAAGCCAAGAGGGTCGTCGGCATGATATTACGCGCGCAAGCATTATCAAGTCTGCAAGTTCAAATTTGTTATGTGGGTCCCATAGACAGGATGAGCCCTGTTTGGGCGATAGGTCGAGGTCAATTCATGGTCCTGGATGGAGAGGAATACCTAAAAAAAAAAAAAAAAAAAAAAAAAAACGAGCTTGTTTGAACACTATACATCGAGCGCAAGGTTGTATAAAGTCGAACTTATTAGGTAGAAGATTAAGTTATTTCAAGGCCGTTATAAAGAGCACACCCCAAAAAGATGTCAGCACGAATTGGTGGAATACAAGCACGTGTCTTTGTAACAAGTTCAAATTAAGTATGTGGTTTACACAACTCAAGAGCTGGTCAGTACGTATGTGTTCATGAGCTAGTATCAAGGCAAGGGGTGCAATCGCCTTCCCAGTGGGGACTGAGGGAACGTTTCCTTCTACCTAGCAGGTAGGCTACAGGTAGGCAAATGATTGCGAAGCCGGTTGTACATGCCACGAACGTAGACATATATAGCAAAGTTACAAAGCATGACAGTTGCATAGTATTATTCCGCTCCATGCATGTGCTACTGGCAGCGTCAATCCAGATTGGCGCGTCAACCTTAGGATTACCGCGGCTATAGTCTCGCCTGATCAGTGAGTTATTGCGTTTCTGTAATCAGTCACCTCATAAACAGCCGAGACGAGAGGCATTTTTCAACTAGTTGATTGTAGACAGTTCCACACACACATACATGTGGTGCTCTTACTTATCGAGGACTGTTAGACAGTCGCACTCCACTTCCTAAGGAGAAATCTCATTTATTGGTATTCTCTGTATGTCAAATTTATTTATTTATTTATTATATGTGGGATGGACACGAGCGGAGGCCATAGGACACAAAGAACTTCCCAAATATTCGCACTGGTCTCCAGGTTATTTATTAGAAGTCACCCACCTCTCATGGGGGATAGTTCAATCGTACTGTTATTTTTTGGTTAAGTAATTCTATTATTTGATGAGATTAACCATGGAGGTGTACAATAAAATTTTGCCTCAATGGATTAACATTGTCATGGAGCCCCTGGCTCATAATCATCCCCTTTCGGTTGGATGGGGCATTGTCCCTGGGACGTAGCCAGATTTTTTTTTTTTTGCGTGCGTGTGTGTGGGGGGGGGGGGGGGGGGGGAGGGTACACTGACTCGAAATACAGAATACGGGTTGTCAAAACAAAAGTTGTGCCAGTACTGATTGGGGAGTGGTACTCGAAGCAACATCCAACAACTTCGAAAGATACCTGGACAGCATACCAGGACAACACCGAACCCTCCTTGGCCCTCTGATAAAGACAGCGGTACTTGGAAGTACCCACATCATGGACGAGGTGCCTACGGTTTACATGGCAGGGTCCGGATACGACTCCGAGGCCAAGATACAGAAAAAACAACCAAGCAGGTTGTAAAGAAAAGAAATAATGACAATAATAAAAACAACAATGTTTGTTTTCATGTGATCCTCCCTCGTAGGGACTCGTCAATCTCCCAGTATGTGATAATAAACGCCAAGGAGATGCTACCCTAACATTTTCCTGGGCAGAACCAGTCTCGTGCTACGGAGCGCGAAACGTAGCAAAATCAACAAAAGTTGGAATCAACCCATCGAAAAAAGAATCGATTCATCGAAAAAAGAATCAACCCATCGGAAATTGAATCAAACCTTCCAAGATATAATCAACCCATTGGAAAGCGGAATCAGTCTATATAATCAAGAATCAGATATGTCATATGATACTTCATGACCTTTAGGATTTGGATTGTATTGCCGTGCTCCTTTAAGTATACACGTCCGCGCATCTGTTACGCGGAGTGAAGAATGGAATTAATCAGACCATCAGGATTGGATCATACGTCCAAACAGAAAACAGGGTGTCCAAACCAGAATCAAGTGTCGAAAAACGAAACAGGGTGTAAAGTTGTAAACTGCAAACTAACACACAACTTGACTTACTCTCCGAGTCGGGTCTCGAACCGCACGATCTCGTGGTTGGGAGCCTGCATGGTTGCATATATGCAAGTGTACAGACAGCATTATCATTATTATTATTATTATCAGCTGCGTATCCTAGCTTCAGTAGGTACGCGGAATAAGATAACTGTAATGTGACTGTAGGTGAAAGCCCTATGACGATAAAATAAAATTAACTGAGCAAACTAAGGTGAACCTCACAAGAATCGATATGAAATTTCCTATCTGCATAGCATAGTGCGAAACCAGTCTGTTCCGGTTAAAAGTATTCAAGGTTTGGAGGTAGTCCCAAAAATTAGCTACTCTAGGCCGAAGAATCCATAAGGCATGTATGTTGGACGTTGCTGCGACAGCCTTTCTTGATAATTTTGAGACCGAGTGTCCGTGTCCTCTGGTTCTTTTAGACTTGCGGATCTTGAAGAATTGCTCAGCACAATGATAACCATATGTGTACTTGAACATTTCAACTAGACATAGCCCGGCGGGTAACCGCCAACATGTATATCCCCACTTTCATCAATCAGAGAGTGACATTGCTCTCCTATCTTTTTTTCTTTTTTTTTATCAGAAGGGGATTTATGACCCAGGGAAGTGGGAGGTTGGTTCCAATGCACACACCATGCTCCAACATGTGCAAATGTCAAATCTGCGAAAAAAAAAATCGCAAAAATTCAAAATGGTAGCCGGGTTGGGTGTACGAGCAAAACAAAAGTTGGTCTCAAAATGATCGCTATGCTTCAAAACGGACAAAATAAGCGAAAAACTCAGTTTCGCAAAAAAACCCGAAATGGCCGCCGCCAGAGCGGTGGCGACGCCCACTGTTACACCCAGTTACAATTTTCATTAAGCGATCAAGGGGGCAAAGGTAAAAAAACCCAATATTAAAAAAAAACAAAAACAATGTCAAATCTGCGGAAAAATTATTTTCGCAAAAATTTTAAATGGCCGCCGGGTGGGTTCGTATGGAGCGAAAACAAAAATTGTCTATAAACGATCGCCATGCTTCAAAACGCGCAAATCAGCAAATAACTCAGTTTCACACAAAAAAAATCCAAAACGGCCCGCCGTCGGAGCGATCGGGCGACGCCCACTTTTTGACCCATTCAAGATTTTCATCAGACGATCATGCGTGCAAGTCATCAAGTTTCATATGGATCCGACAAGGCACTAGGGAGTTAACGTACAAACACGTATCACTTCAGCTTGTTGAAAATCCAAGATGCCCGCCGCCAGAGTAGTCCGCAACGCCCACATTCGAAATCATCCGAGATTTCGTATAAGGGCGAACAACAAAGATTCGTGTCAATCAGACATTGCGTTAGAGAGTTATTGCGTTAACACGAAAATCTCCCGGTGGACGCGGCGGCTTCGGCGGCGGAGACGACGCTGCCAAACCATAATATCTCCGAAGTGCGGATAAAGGGGGGTCGACGCTCCTCCCTCTCTTATGCAAAACCCGTCCATGTGCACTGGTTGTTTTTGACGCAACGTGATTGGAAAGCAGGAGGAAAGCTTTTCCAAGATGGTTTTGGTCAATGAGTAACCACAGATATGTTTTACGTGAAATGTTTCGCTGAACCGCGTAAGGACAAAATCGTTTCAAGTCAAGGTTAATATGATAATAGCAGACGACACATAAAAGCGTAGCCTTCACTGACGCAGTTTGGTCGTACATGTTTAACCTATCTTGTCACTAATGGAACGTGCAATGTTTCGCTGAGCCGCGTAGGACAAAATCATTTCAAGCAAGGTTAATATGACGATAGCAGACGACACATAAAAGCGTAGCGTTCACTGACGCAGCTAGACCGTACGTGGTAAAAAAGCCCAAGTTCACTGACTCTTGTCGACCATGTCAATATCTTGGGCAATCTATTGTCTGTCTCAGGTATCGACAGCCTGCGAACAGTGTGCCTTCCCGGCGCACCTTCCTGTCCATATATGAACTATGGGCTAGGCATAAGGACACCAAACACGGTTGTTGGGTCCATTCATGTTTCGATTAAACGTGCTTCCGTGATCTCTGGGTCTTCTTTCGATTTATTCTATAAATAAATTCTGAATGTTTTAATTCATTTCTCATGGAATACCGTGGGTCTGTTTAGTAAGTAACAACAGGGAAATGCTAGCACTTCCCTGGTAACAACAACTACGCCTTATCATACATTCAGGCCATTCGTGCAATTCTGGGCGCTGGTTTGTCTCTCCTGCTATATACAACTCACTTCGAATGAATAAATAATAAAATAGAAATAAATATATAAATGTGTCCTTAAAAACCGATAGCCGAGTAATGAGGCCGACACGTTTGCTCGATGCCTAAGTATCTGTGTGAATAAATCACTGGTGTATGCTTGGACTCATTCACTATGTATGAATAAATATATCAATTGTAATAACAATCAAGCGTCGGCTTCCTACCCGGCAATCTACACTATTCGGGAATATCTCTGCATCCCAAACACATTCCTGTCACGAGAAAATCCCCTGTTGGATGCGATTGATATTTGCCCTAATCGATAATCCACGCCCTGATGCCGGTGACCTTATCAGCAGTATTATACGTTGTGTGGACAATTGTCATGTATGAACCACCACCAGGCGCTTTCAATGGGCGCCCAGTCGCGTATTACGTAATATCAAAGCGGGTATTTTTCTTTTTTTTTTTTGTGTGTTTGCATTAGAGGGTGAAAATGGAACATTCCATTTTGGGGGATACATATTTGCATTCATTATATTCGAGGACACTCCTTCAGTTTGAGCAACATGTTGTTCTACCCTGAATCTATGGTCTTCCTGTGGAGGTTCGATGATAGGTTAATTTTGTCCATTTGTCCGAAATAATAATAGAATTCGCAGTAATATTTGGTGAATCGCCACATGATTTTTTGTCTACCCCTAAAGAAAACGGACCATGCCGCCATAACCTTGGTAGTTGCTCTCCAATAGGTAAAACTTAGCTGTTTTGTTACAAGGGATTAATAGCTCGAGGTTAAACAAAAAAAGCCGGGAGAGGGTTGGTGATGAAACTTGAGGAAGCCTGTACAATAAATGCGGCGATTTACGTAACCCGTGCTGCATGGGCGCGATCACGCTGGTGGACTTGTTGAAATGTCATTAGCGTAAGGGTGGACATAGGTAGTCAGTATTGGAGCAATCCTTTATCAATTAGAGAGCTGAGTGCATATCTGATTGAAACAATTCAAAATTTAGGCCACCGGGAAGGGAGGAGGAGGAAAAAGGAAATTGTGATTATGGTTATAAAAAAGGAAAATACCCAAAGAATATTCTTGTGGGAAGATGATACCATATCGAAGAGAGGGGCCGTACGCCAATCCGACGGAAGCCAGGATTGCTTTCATCAAAGTAGTATTTGACTTACTTTCATGTTTTATTGTTTGTTGGTTTTCTTTCCTTTATAACAGTGTAACACTAGTAGTTATAAGTCGTAATTTATACGGTTTGCGTTGTAATGATATGGGTATTATTCACCATGTTCAGTCATTACAATGATTGTCCACTCGGAGTAGCCGCAACTTTCCACTCAACTGGCTATCACAACAAAAAGTATAGGTGCCTTAGGACGTTCACTCAGTGCAGTACAGGTGTCATAAGGACAGTCATTCAAATAAAAGGAAAGTAAGATTTTGGGTTGCGTCATTCACAGCATTTATAATTGAAGTATTTCGTGGCATAGTTTTACCTGGATTTAACCCGGATGGCATCCTTGAAATGATGCCTAAGGATAGTAGGTTTTACTTTTCCACCCTGAGATCTATGCTCTCTAGACAGCTCTTGAATAGTATTAAAGATAAGCTCCTGCTTTCCGTTTTTGTTTAGTTAATCCCTGTAATAAATGAATAGTATAGGCTATTCTCAATATTGTGTATCCATGCAGTGCCACGGGCGTCAGTAATATTCAAAAATGAATTCAACTTCGGGTGGAATAGGACTGGGAACCCTAAAATGAGGCTTCGTTATGTGAAAATTATACACGAGGATTTTCAGGATTTTTTTTAAAGGAATAAATACATTATCTCACCAGTTCCATGAATTCAGCTACAAACTGGATTGGAAAGTTCAGAAAGAACTCGGCCATCACTTTGTCGTGCGCGTGGGTATGCATGTGTGTGGATGTGTGTTCTCGCTTTCTCGTTACCGAAACGGTAAGACGGATTTTCATGAAATTGGGCTAGGTAGTATCGGATTGGGTGGACACGAGATAAGAGAATTAGATTTTGGGCACAAAAAGTCACTAATTAATTAGGTAAGGCCAATCGCCTATTTTATGTAAGTTTTTGTTGAACCTCGTTACCCAGATTACGGATGAGCGTAGGTGCTATTGAGATTTGGTTTGGTACATAGGTGCAGGATATTAAGTAGATGAAATGATTAGATAGTCTGTGATATGATTCGACTCTTGTGATTTTTGCCATTTATTACAGTATGGCAGCCAAACCCCTAGACCGAATTTCAGCCGATCTGGGTGGGGTGAGAGGCAAAATGATTGGCATTTGAAATTGCCTTGTGACCCCACGGGAGAGGGGGGGGGCTTGATTCCCTTCAATACAAAGTCAATATAGAATAGCACTTGAGTGAAAAACCTTTTCGTCTTTCTGGTAACGAGGCGCGAAAATGCATGCAGCATCCACTGTGTGGATACTGTAAGGGCGCGTCTTCGCCATCGTCTCCGTTGATGTCATAATATCTCAAATTCCTTAAGCAAATTGCGATTACCTCAATAAGGCAACATTGCTAGGTCCTCCAAATTTTGGGTGAGGGGTTTGATATGTCTCTTTGCTCCGGGATAACTGAACGGAAATCTATCAACAGATATTTGCCTCCAGGCAATGCCATACAGCGTGATAGATTGTTTTAAATGTTATTGCCAATGCTGGGTATGTACTTGTGTTAGGGTGTTTGGTACAATTCAACCTTTTGTTTTTTAAAGTGAAAATCAGAAAACCTTAAAAAATCAAAAATCAAAACTCGGGTAAAACTGATCACCGATTTTAACGTGATCTAAATGAAAAGTCGATCGTGACTATCCGCGCAAGTGATTATTTGGGTGAGGGGTCTTATGACCCCTTCCCAAAGGCTGGCGCGGAAAGGTTCAAGGGACATGCCTTCCCCCCCCCCCCTTCTGGCGGCTCGCCACCCATGTTCCGCCCATCGGCGGAAAACATGTGATGGATCCTATCTAAGTTGAGAGGCATAGGAAGACCGAGGCTATGCGTCCTACGACAGAGGTGTACACCGAGACCTTTGACTTCCTAGTTCCTACTCAGATTAGGAGAATTGGGGGGGGGGGGGGGTGAAGATTGGCGTCCAGCCTTGTCGATGGAATACTGAGATATTTTTAGGATTTACAGGCGTTATTCTATGTACTATATTTAGTCTCAAAGTAGTTTTTTCCATCACCAGGGATCTATGGAAACATTATTTTCGTTATTTACGAAAGGTACCGTAATCCCCTGACTAGCCCATTAATGGCGGCCCCTATTCCGACACATTTCATAATTCGGAGAATCGCTCTGCCATCAGCCTGTCAAAACATATTTGGAAAAAAATCGGGCGTCCATGAAACGAGCGACCTTTTTTGACCATTCACGATGGGGTTTCCTCGGTTATTCCATCATGCCCCTTTCTCTATAGTCGAGATAAAATCCATGAGAATCTGCATGCCGGTATTGCGTCGCAAGGTCGCTTCGCCCACCTCGATTGTGTAATCTTTCGTCCTTGAGGTCAGTGAGTACGGAACGTAATTAGCTAATTTCCTCGAATATGATGAATGGGCCTCATTCGGATCCTGCATGGTGGACATGCAAAAATCACCGTTTTCCCAGAGGGGCTATGCTCACCAGAGGAATGCTACTCTTAGAGTTACCATTTCATTTTCTGGTCACTGGTCGAATAGGCAACTTATAACAGGGCCAGAGCCGGCAACGGCAGTCTGAAAGGGTCCACTGTGGCCCGTTTCTTTATATCATACTGACGAAAACTTCCACACCGGTAACCGTAATGCCTCGTGCGCGATTTGTTGTTTAAATATAGAGTTGTTAGAATTAAAAATTGAAGTTCTGCAAGCGTTTTCACCTTTAGTAAACTCGCAGTTGCCTGGAGCCCCCGAAAAACGTCTCCCTATGGAGCTCCAGGGACCTCTTTCGGGCATTTGTTCGCCGATCAGGCCAATGGATACGCTTCTCACTGGCCATTGTGGTTTGCCTCATTGTGCCAGCATTGATCGAGGGGTTTGCTTCGAGTTAGGGAGGGGGTGGAAGATCACGCCTTGTAGCCTGCGCCATGAACAATGGGAATATAGCAAATAACGTAACAAATGTAGGTGTTGGGGTTAAGGTAAGGTGCAGGTTGGGATATAACTTCTCCCGAACAGGCAACTTTTGGTCGTTATTCGGCGGTACTTGGGGCACCTCATGAAACAAAGAGTTTTTAATTTTTTTAATTTTTTTATATATATATATATATATTTCAGATGGAAGGACACTATCTGACAACCCATTAATAACGTGACTTTGAATCGTACCTCATGACTCCGGGAAATGACGTCCCGTATAGAATGTAAATTTAGGGTTTTCATCTCAGCATCGTGACCTAGCGATGACTCCCACACCGATCGTCACATGGAGACGTACATTTCCCCCACGAACATGCCTGCCCTCTAAAACGTGCCTGCAATATGTAGGACTATTCGTTACTCGGGTCTGAATGAACAGGAGAAAAAAAATAGTTTTCGTGAGCATGAACTTGCATTCAGTACGAGTCATTCACCGAAAACTCATTTACAATAAAACTTTCCAAATATGGTTTGGTTGTGGGGGAAAGGCGAGGGGGGGAATGATAAAAAATAGGATGACCGCTCATGTTGGGCTGCACTGGCTCGTTGGTCCTGGAAGCCAGTCAGTAGTTGATAAGTACCTTAACAACAATCAATTAAAACGATTACAAGTTGCCTGTGCACATGCCCTTGGAGGCGTGAGCTCAAACTTCTTTTGTGTCAATATCGACGTTTTGGCAGAGATAACGACACGGCGTCCATTGCTAGGCCGCCAAGATTGTACTTGACCGTGGCGGTATTAGGTGTCATAATTGACTCCGCGTAATAACTCCCATTAGACTGTTAAGACCTCCCCCTCCAGCCATTGACCTTGATGGAAGAAAAGGACGCTTGGAATTGAGCTCATTGAAAGTTGGAAGCCCGAGGCCTGAGGGGCCGAACACGTCAAGTCTGCTGGATTGCCCGGGATTATATAATCCAACGGGACCCCTGTGAAGCATGCGAGATGCGTTTTCATAGATGAGGTTTGAGCTCCCTGTTATTTCCTTGGGCAAACATAGATGGGCACTAAAATCAGGTTTACACCAGGCTAATCATGCATTGTCAACGGGGATATCACTATAGCAATGATCGATAACACAAAATTCAATCATGAAGCTGAACAAAGCAGTTCATGCGTGAAGAGGCGAAAAGACGTATTCATATCAGGTATGCAAAGCACGACCGTGATGCCGTATGAAAATGCAGAAACGGCTACTGCAGGCATGCGGCGTCCTATACAACAACATGAACCTTGTTTTTTCAGGGGGGGTGGGTACCCGATGTCATTGCCTTCTGACGGGGCAACGTGTCCCTTGTAATGAATTACTGCTTATGTACAGCATATTAACTGTATTCAGACATAGAACAGCCTACAGAAGCAAGAGTAAGTTTTAGGGGAAGTGATGATATGAGGCATAACAGTGGTATTTGACCTTTGATCTGATTCCTGAACGCGTTACCCCCGCCACTAGTGACTAGTCAATTATAATACTGATCGATTTTCATAGTAATCGAACCTAACCGGTAGGAGAAGCGTTCTGCAGTTTCCACGTAATACTGTATCTCGCATGCACTGTAATGAACATTTGACCCCTAACCCCCGACAGTCCCATAATACAAACCCACTAGTCATGACACATGACCAAGTGTCCTAGTAGTCCATCCTAATCTTAGGAGAACATCATATCGCAGATGTACTCATTTTTTATCAACTGTAGCCATTTTTGCTCATTTCATGACCTTGAATCCCTGAACAACCCCCCACAGGTACACGAGTCATGATAACACTGACCAAGGTTCATGTATTTCCAACCTAATCTCTAGGAGAAAAAGACCTCGAGTAGTTTTCTTCTGCTATAGATACCCATTAGTCCCTTACTATCAGATGCCCACGGGCCATATGAACATTGTATCCAATATCCAAGTTTGCCGGTCAACATCTGTCAAGTAACGAACATGTGGAAGCCCTAAAACGCTAAAGTTTACGTGCGGACTGGATAGATTGATATCTCTCCAGTGGCGTACCCGCCGGGGGGGGGGGGTCGGAACCCCCCATATGACCCAAGTGATCGATAATTTTTTTAAACACAAAACACTGATTTTTTTTTTGGCGTGCAATAGAGTCTGCAGTTGTTATTTAGCAAATTAGTGCAGCAGCCATGTGTATGCGGCCCATAAATTTACCATTTGCAATAGGGAGGGTGAGGGGTGAGGCCTTTCATCAAGGCGCACTTACCTTGGGTTCCGACCTCAACCCGCTCCCCCCCAGATCAAATTTATCGGTACGCGCAGTATCTCTCGCTTTGCATGTGGGGAATGATAATACACGTCAGGCATATACTCGCCGATAACAGCCCTTCGGTGTCTGCAGTTGTTAACGTAAGCCTATACTGCTAGCTCTATCAAATATCGGTAAATACTTTATTAATATTCATGCCTCCCTCCAACAATGCCCCAACCGTTACGCGGATTCTAGGAAATAGTTAATTACGTTCAGAAACCAAGGAAGAACGAACGAATTCCATTTCTGTCACCGTCGACCAAAAACGACCTTGTGACGCGAGGCATTCCCCTGAAGGGATCTCAAAATGGTCATACGACATCCGACGCAAGGACCATTCTCCTTATCACTTGACTGAAGATTAAACGGATAGGAAATGGACAGAAAAGATCCTGATTCTTATCTCGATGGAGTGCCGGGTTGGAAGATCATACCGCACAAGCGATTCGCGCGAAACTAGGAAAGGTGTCCCGGTGAAGGTGTCAGATTACCCCAGTGGACGGCGGACCGGAAAAAAGCTTACAAATTAGGGGGGACCCGTGACCCAAATTTTGATGGATTGTTGTGTGCTACTATCTAAGCGGGGCGCCACCGGTTGGCGCGAAGCGTTGAAGAAAATTTGGTTTTACAAAACTCCCAGATGGCTGGAAACGGGCATTTCCCGAGCGTCTGTGAGCTAGATGTTATTAATAAAAGTAGTATGAAGAATGATAATGCATATCAGATGGGTTTGGAGACCGCAAATTACCGATATGAGGAGAGCCCGGGGAAAAGGGAGGCCACACCTTCGCCCCCCCCCCATCTAAGGAAAATCGATTTTCTCTAATACAGTGATTCCAGTGCCCCAGATAGAGACTGAGTAGTTATGATGCTCACCCAGGCTGCCCTTTCCCGCCCCCAGTGGGGCAATCCCACTGTGTCCGTGGTTTAGCGTTATCGGACTTGCAGTCTGTTTTAGGGGTTCAGGTGACTCCCGTAGTTGGACGACCAAAAATGGAAAACGTAACATGTTTTTAACACTTCGGTTTACTCGAATTTACAATAGTTGACCAACTAAGTTAAAATTATTACGTACGTTTAAAAGACACAAAGGGGGACAAATTGGTGTCTTCGAAAAACACGTTCCGTAACACTTTTTTCACTCGGGGAGAAGTGTGGTGTAAACAACCAACATTGTTGTATCGAACAGATAGGTAAGCAATTTATAGCAATTTTACAGATACAAAAGTTTGTACATAAATCATGCTGTTTTAGTGTCTTTTTCATTTGAAACGTACGTGAAGATACAGTCATCACAGAATGTAATTTGGGGTATTTCGTCAGGTTCATCTAAAGTGAACAAAAATGCAAGCAGCAATCTTCTATTTTAAATCTAACGACTAATTTTTTTCAAATGTCCCAATTTTGTGCGAGTAGGGCCGTGTACATACAGCGGTGATTATTGGCCATAGTGAATAATCTAGTGGCTAGTCAAGAGACTAGCATTACAGTCCGTCGGTCATCACTTGTATTGCCCAAAAAAAGATAAATATGTTCCTTTCTTGTGACGAAGGGACGCACAGCTCAAAGAGTATATGGTTCGATCTAGAACTGACTGGTGAACATTGTCGAGATTACAGATTTCGCTTACAACTGCGATATCCCAACCGGGCGGCAACGTGTTCGTACGGCAACCTTTGTTGAACTAGAAATGATACTAGTTTCACATTCTTTAGGCTGTTATAATCTATTGTTATTCCGCATGTTCCGCAGATCGATATGATAGTTTAATTCGGTGTTTGGTGTTTATTTTCAAATGTCATTGGTCAACTTTTAGGGGGGACGGACCCCCCCCCTTCAATTTTTTTTTGGGGGGTGGGGGGGGGGGCGCGTCCCCCCGACCCCCCCCTTGCGCCGCTATGCTATTACCCCTGAGAACCTGGAAGGTACTTTAATAATAGAAAATACCGATGTGTGTTTTGATGAATGACACAAGATGATGCTGGAAACATACTTACCCCAACCCACTGGGCATACATACATACATACATACATACATACGTACATACATACATACCATACATTCCTTAACGCGTACCTGGTAATACGCGTTGAGGAAATAGCCGGCTCCCAGCACGAAGCGCGCCCTCTCCACTTCAGGCGACCCGTGGGGCCCAGGGCGCGCTCCCAGGGGTAGCTCAGCGGGCGTGCGCTGGAGCGTGACGTCCCGGTTCTATATGAACAATGCCTCGCGAAGCCTACTGACAAGTTTCGACATGCGAGTGCTCCCGAGCGCACTGAGGATGGCAATCCTCTCCTATTCAGTACGCGATAAGGTAGTGGTTCATGAGTGCACACACGCACGCACACGCACACACGCACACACGCACACACGCACACACGCACACACGCACACACGCACACACGCACACACGCACACACACGCACTCACGCACGCGCGCGCACACACAATACATACATACATACCTTCATCATGATACATTTTTATCTGAAAATATAATTTTATTCCTTTATTTTCTTCCAGGTACGAGTTTTCACCTGTCGGGTGCTCCAACCGCAGGTTCCTTCTTGACACAGCCGGTGTACCCCACCCCTGGTGGGTCCTACCTGACTCGGGCTCAGCAGTCGCCGTCGGAGGCCGTCACAAGTGGGGGCGAGAGGTGTACACCACCCGGGACATCTCGGCCCAAGCCATCTCACTCCTCACCGACAATTTCATCGTCAACTCCACGACCCCCCATCCAGAGGTCACTCTCCCCCTCCGACACCGGGGGTAGCAAGACCTGTCTGATCTGCGGGGACAGGGCGACCGGTCTCCACTACGGGATGTGTCCTGTGAGGGGTGTAAGGGGTTTTTCAAGAGGAGTATCTGTAATAAGCGGGTCTACAAATGCATGAAGGACAAGAACTGCATGATGTCTCGGCATAAGAGGAACCGGTGTCAATACTGCCGTCTTCTTAAGTGCCTGCAAGTCGGGATGAACAGGAAAGGTGAGTAATCACAAGGTCAACTCTTCGCAGTGTTGTACCACCGGGGGGGGGGGGGCAGAACCCGCCCATGACCCAAGTGATCAATAAATGTTTAACACAAAAACTTGCAGTTCAGTAGATTTTGCAGCTGTCATTTAGCGAATATTGCAGCAGCATGTGTCTAGGGGCTCATAAATTGTACTTGTTTGCCAATAGGGAGGGTGAGGCCATTTATGAGGGCGCACTTCCCTTGGGTTCCGACCTCCCCGCCCTCCCCCCCCCCCCAGACAAATCTCTCGGTACGCGCCTGAATCTTCCCGACAAACCTCTCATGGTAGGATCCTACACGTGCGGATGCGGGGTGCTGTGCTGGATGGATGTAAAAATCAAATTGTCACGTTGATCTCTTCAGGAAATTCCATGATCTCTGCAAATCGGATACAGCATATGAGAACACCGCCACCGGCCATGCTGAGGTAAATTTGGCATTTATGAAGTACACCCTACTCCGCATCCGCCCTCAAGGAATCCCACCCATTTCGGCAAGAGGGGCGGCATTTGCAATCTCAAGTACCAGCCTTCTCTTTTAGTCATCTTTTACAGCAGTCAGGTTAATTGATTGGGGCTTAGTTACCTGCTGCCTATAGACGTACGGACCATGCGATGATGTTTACATCAATGGAAGGCGATGATGGTCATTAATAAGGATTTATATATCAAAAGGACATAACCCATGACCAAAGAAAGGAGGAGGTTTATTCAGTGAAGTTACCTTTCTGTATTTTGGAACCAACTGATTTCTACATTCGACAAGTTCTGTTAAAATGCAAAATTTCGCTCTGGTGACCTTGAATCATCGCATGTCTTTCGGGACCAACTGAAGTCCGCACCCACCAAGTTCCGTTTAAATCGAACGAACTTTTTTCCTCGCAAATTTGACCCCCGGTGCCCTTGAAATCATTGCCATGTTTCTCGGAACTATCTGAAGTCAACACCCAAGTCACCCATTATTTTTTTTGTTGTAAATCGGACAAACTTACATTTTCATCCGAGATTTACCAAGGGCGAACATGTGTGCCAAATTGCAGATCAATCGGATGAAGCGTCACCTGAGATCAAATTTGTGTTTTTTCGCGATTCTCCGGATTTGAACAAAACTTGGGAAATGTGGACTACAGTTGGTCCTGAACAACAGATAGGGCATTCCAAAGTCACTGGAGGTCAAATGTGATTCTTCTAAACGAGGTCCACGAAGGCCGTTTCTGCGGGGATATACACGTCGGCGGTTTACCCGCCTGCACTTGTGTCTAACTAGTCTTGTCGTTACGTCATGTTAACCGCCTCACCGGGTGTTTCGACGATAATGCCTCTTTAACGTGAGAGGTGACTAAATGGAATTTGCCTATTTTCTCCGTAAAATAACCGACCTTTTGGAACTGAATACTCGGGTGACAGCTTTCCTTAATCATTCAACAACATAGGTATAAGGCAGTTGATATAAGAGCTTGGTACCACCTGGCAGGGGTTACAGAAGTATTACATCATAATACCCCAGGCGTGTCACAGCTGACGCCGATCGACGACGACCTTCGTACCCGCAGCATGCAGTCGTTTATATTCATATGGCCGTCAATTAATTACAATCCAAAGGAAAAATTATCTGTTCGGACTTTTCCTGTTGCCCCTGCCGAATTTTTGACATGGGAACCCAAGGGAAGTGCGCCCTCATAAATTGCCTCACCCTCCTTTGGCAAATAAGTATAATTCATGGGCCCCTAGACACATACTGCCTGCATTGTTTGCTAAATAACCGCCTGAACCAAAAACTCTACTGAACTGCAAAAGAAAAGACAAACCGTTTTTTGTGTTGAAAAATTATTGATCACTTGCCCCCCCCCCCCCCGCCCCCGTGTGTGTACGCCACTGAAGGGAGAACATTTTCACGTTTGACCTTCCCGAGCAAGTTTGGGGAAGTATGTGGCAATAAGGCATAAATTACCCCGATAAGTGTTGTACCGTGCTGTAGCTCACTGCCAGTGGGGGGGACAAGTGCCTATGGAGGGCCTCTCACAATGGTGCGCTTACTATTTTGAAAACACGCAATGTAATAAATCTGTTTCCTGGTACGGAAAGACAGCCACCGGGGGGGGGGGGGGGTGCTGCAGGAAAGGTACGTCAACAGATAACGAGAATAATAGTCAACGGGTTCAAAATAACCGTCTAACCCTCCCATAGACCCTCCCCTAGCCATAAATCCCGGGGTAGGGAGTCATCATGGTGGAGACGATATAATGGTTCAAAATAAGGTGGGACATTAATGAAAGACTGTTATTCTGGTAGGATGAAGAAAATACACATTCCTACTGTGCGAGACATCATGCGACGTGAATAATAGTCTTGCCGAGACGTTTTCATTATAGTCCTCTGCGCCCTCATTTAGCTCGAGGCTCGCTTCTCCCCAGCGTCACTCACAGATTGATACATCTCGCAATCGGTTCGATACAAAACGTCTTGTTAAACTTATGAATCGGTCAGGTTATTTGTGCATACGATAAGTACAGGGCTTATGGAATGCACCACGAGTGATACAACAAGTTTCAATGTACGGACAAATTAAACTAAATCTAAACTTGCACATGTTAACCCAATGTGGGAGTACTGATTGGCTGCGGCGTTCGTTTAAGGAGCCTATCTGGACGCCAGGAGAGTGCATCCTTCTCAGTTACAAACACTGGAATATTCTTAGAAGACATTTCCCTGTTAAAGTCTCTACACACATGACGTTAGTGTGAGGGGCGTGGGGGTGGGGGGTAGGGGGGGGGAGGGGGGTGGCGCGGCGTATCCAACTTCACGAGTGTCTCCGTACATGCTTTTTTGGGCACACAGGAACACACTTATAACGTCGGTATTGGCATGAGGGGAGTTACAAGGGTAACCACCATAGTACCCATTGTGCAGGGATGTGTGTATGTATAGGGGATAGCACGGTAGTGGGTGAGGTGTTTCCATCTGTGATTTTTTTGGCAGGCCAATGCCGAAGCACATTCTCCCACGAACACTTCTTGTAAAACTCGGCGGTTTGATTCCAGGACCGGAAATGGCATTGCCTGATCGCAGCGGGTAGGTGCGGCCAGTATGCGCATTTGAGGCTGCACTCCCATGAGTGCGTGCGTGCTCAGGGATTTTTGTTTTCTATTTATTCGGGACACTTGAAGTCCATTCAGGCCTCTGCAATATTCGGAGAATAATAGGAATAAATGATATTGAAAATGAAGGCCATCGTTCGATAACGATCTACAAGAAGAACTGTCAGTCAAAATTACAGCACTCAAATTCATTTTACTTTGGAGAAAATAGTGATCAGTTCGCGAATTTCGAAAAAAAGCCGGCCGGCTCGTAACAAATAGATTCGCTACAGAGACCTATTCCACGCGAAAATACGAATTTTCGACCTAATACCTCCTTTCAAAAAAAAAAAAAATCTCAATTGTAGTGTTTATATCAGTAATACAACAGATAAGTAGGGTAGCGTCGTGGCTGGAAGGAGGACATAAAATAAGAGCTGAATGGAACTTAAAAATCAATATATTACCCTCTCTTTCCATCCTTCCATTGGTTTACCCCAGGATTATTTTCCCCAGTATTATGTCATAGGGTCCTAAATACCGAGCCTCCGAGGACCATTCATCGCCGCTTTCCTGTGCGTGTGGTGGAGAGGGGGGGGGGGGTTGTGGTTTTAAAATTGACAAATAGGACAATAAGGATTAAAATTCTCCTACTTAACTTGTAATATCATTGGTGAGGTAAGCAACCGCAAGTCGGGATCTTGCCTTCGGCGATACATATAAAAATTAAGCAGTTCTGCGTGCGAGGGTATAATACATTCTGATTTTTTTCTATGAGGGGGATGGGCAGCTTTATAGCACTCGCTGCAATAGACATTTTTGGCAGTAGAAGAAGCTATATTCCGTCAATTATAGTAGAGGCCTCCACCGATTCCCCATGACTTATAACTTGTGATATGATGCCTCGTTAGTGGTCCCTCGAACCATTGTGTGCCCTACTCTTGGAGGGCCCAAGTACCATTTCATTGAAAGCAGAGAAGTGTAGCAACTGGCATTTACAAATTACCATAATCGACGTACTTCTCCGGCTAGAGGCTCGAAGTTAGCAGGACGGACCTTCATGACGTGATTTTGTCCGAACATCACTTTGGCTCCAAGTATCCGGTAAAATGTCCGATAGTGAAAATCCACTGGACTTCCCACCAACGCGCACCTTTGGCAATTCAAATAAGGCCATTTCACCTGCAGCAAAGGACAAACCCATAAGGTATTGATAGAAACAGAAATATGGGTTCTACAAGTTTGTAGACACTATTTCTAGACACATCACTAATAAATCCTTGTCCCATAATAATCCGTGGTTGTTCCCATACACACCACTATGCCGTCGAAATGGTGGCGCTGTACTGCAAATCGTTTGCCCAAGCCACGTAGTTCCACTTTTCACATACCTTCCAACAATAGCCCCCCGATTAGATCGATCACCGCCTTACACCATGGAGGTAAAAAGAACCCATAAGAACTCCGTGGTTGCTCCGCAATCACCAATAACGGTCGAAGTAGTGGCGCTATACTGCAAATCGTTGCCAAGCCATTGTAGTTTGTCACATACCTTCCTGGGAATAGCCCCCTCGAATAGATCGATATCGCCTTACTCCATGCTTCACACGTGTAGGCTTCGAGGAAGCGTAAACATGTATTAAAAGCCAATAGCCAGTAGGCCATTATTTAGGATCATTTGTGCCAGGAAAAAATGATGGTATTGTATTTCATTTTCCTGAGGGGTGTTACAGAGATGTTAGAGTGTTTGGATCTGCAATCCGTGGAGAAAAACAGTAGAGAGGGGAACAGCCGCCAGATAGGATATGTTATCACTAACTGAGGCGATATTTTTGCTCACTCATTCATTCCAGCTATACGAGAAGATGGGATGCCGGGAGGAAGAAAACAAATGTACTGGTCCAGTCAACGTGAGTCCCTAACTGGTATCCTACCGAATCCTGCAGACATTTCAGCTAACGCAATTGTTGTACGAATGTGAGAGTAGCAAAGGGAAATCAAAACGTCACGGTCTTGGTGGTGTGGGATGGGGAGGGGGACCGGGGGTGAACAAATGCGCAACCACCATTTGGAAGTTGGGGTTGAGGCACAGAGTATTAAGCCGCGTTTCCATGCACGCGGGCGGCGGGCGGCTCCTAAAATCGCTCATCGTTATTTCAATGGAGCCGTTTTCATGCACGCGGGCGGGCGGGCGTTTCCTCGAATCGGTCAAGTAGCGATTTTTTTTCCGCCCGCCCGCGTGTCCGCGTGGTATTTCGTATCGATTTCCGGGGATTTCCCTGCAATCTTACCGGCTTGGCCGGATAATGGAGAGTAGAGGACAATTTTATGTTCAAAATAATGTTCCAAACAACACTAGGGATGAGATTTTATACAGATTGTCTCGATTTTTAACGGCAGACAACCTCCAGACACCTATTGAAAACATATTTACAGTTTAACCATTGATATGTCAAGATTTGCTAATTAAATCTCCAAAAACCTGTCAATTGTGAAGTTTTAATAGTGGGCCGTAATCGTTGACATTTAGAACAATGGTTTTCAGAAAATGAACACCGGTGTTTAGGTTTAAACACTAGTATGCGTCGGGTTGATAAATAAGAATAATAATAATAACAATAATAATAATAGTAGGCTACATCGGTTCTTATATAGCGCATATACACACTAAAAGTGAGAAGAGGTGCGTGACTCGAGAAAACGCCCGCCCGCCCGCGTGCATGGAAACGAGTCTTCCAAAACGCCGCCCGCCCGCGTGCATGGAAACGCGGATAGCTGGGTAACTTCTCGCGATTGTTGTGCGTGCAAAAAAAATATGTAGAGAGGTCCTACAAAAAATAAAAATAAATTGAGCGGGTGGGGGTGGGGGAAGGGGATGGGGTAGTTAATAGGCAGGTTTGAAGGTTGGCCGGGGGTCATGTTTGCAGGGTTTTTGTCTTCCCCGCTTTTTGAATATATTTGAAGTGTCGTGGTTACGATTTGCTGTCATTTAAATTTTACTCATCTCGTGGTTTAAACTTTTTGATTAAAACTTTAGGCTGAGACATAAAAATTATCAGTGCAGAATTTCGATTAAACGGTCTAGTCTCTATTTGGAATTTTTCGAGTCAAAATCACACCCCGTTACGTAAGCCCTTATATCATATTTGAATTTTCATCCAAATTGTAACGAAATTCATATTATAAGGTCATTTGTAATGAATATGTGGCATCTCGAAGGTTCGCTTATCGTGAAAATCATCGGTAATTTCTGAGATTCCATGCACCTATCTATTCCAATATGTTGACGATTATCTCCATAATTTGTCGAAACTGAAACAGAAAGTTATCACGGATAATGCTTGGAATTGGATTCCTGTAATTTCGACATATTTTTCATTCCTTGGCTTCAGTCGAGAAATCCTAAGTATTCATGCTGTACGCGTACCTTTTTTTGTGTGCCACTTTGCTTGTGAACACGATAAGTCGATTAGGCATGTATGCATGTAAGCTCATTCTCCCGTGTGATCCTCATGATAACTACATGACACCGAGCGTTCATGGGTAAGATCAATATCTATCGAGTCACCAAAGTCGAAGTCTGAAAACATCAAACCTATAACTATCTGATCTTTCCCCCCGTTCCCTGACGGAAGTCGAGGAATATATACAGTTTAGACAGTGGATGTTAAAAAAAATGTGTGTGTATAGAGGTTCCTGTGACGGCCATGCTTGTGAACACGATAAATCGGTCCTACCTGGAGGGATAACCTATAACCTCTGGCATGTGGGCTCACATGAATCGCGTGACCCATTCTGTTTAGGGGTACGTCAAGGTAATCTGAGATCAACAGAGGTCGAAGTCTGAAACCTAGAGAACACGATATACGCCCAGAATGCTGGGTAATTATCCGGTCAGTCCCCTAAACAATCTGAATTCGATCGCAGCTTCCATATGAGATTTTCTTAACCAAATTTTTTGTGTGGTTCCGGGTCATTTTTGCTGGAAAACGATCTTTATTTGTTGTTGTTAACCAATTTTGTCTTGTAATCACTAAATAACTCGCCTCCATCCTGTGGATCACGCTCATAATTGTCATGTGGGCCACCAATAACATTACCTTAACCTACCATATAGGTTTGAGGTCAGGTAAAGGGTCATACGGGTCAACGGAAATTGAAGTCTTGAAAACCTTGAACAATTCCAGATGTTGGTCCCCAATCAGAATTTGCTATCACTTTGCCAATAGTAGTACAAGAAACCTGTGGTTTTTAGTGTAGATTATCGGTCGTTTGTATTAAGAATAGTGAACTGACTGTCGGAATGGCCAATTTGTGGGCCTTGTGAACACTCCACTTCGACCCCCCCAACGAACCTAGTTCCTTCTTAGTATGTGTTTCTCCAAGATGAGCACATGATTCCCATTGTTTGGGTCAGGGAGGTAAAAGTACCCAATATTGTAAACGTATTCATCTTTTTTCAGTTCAAAGTAATGATCAGTCAATGAATCGCAAAGCCTTCCGACCTTCCATGTTGCGAGGTCAAGGTCTCCTTGGGAGTCAAGGAATCACTTAGGCTATCTCGCATTCGGTTTAATACTACTGACATTCGATGCGTTTTGTGCAACACTTTTCGATTAGTGGGGGCCACGGTAATCGTTCCCGCAAAATATCAATGCTCTCTAACAAAAACACGCATGGGTCCTTTGCCCATGTATGAGTCAAAAGGCGCGAAAATTGAGTGTTTTCTTGATCAAATCTGAAAAACCGTTTTCTGTTGACGAAGAATCGTACACCGAATCCATGTCACCATGTGACAAACGTAATAAGACACGGATTTTCCCAACTTTCGTTTGGCTAAAGACGTGAAAAAAGGAGAAAATTTATCTATGTGCTGCATCGTTCCTCGATGGATGACGCACAAATCAAGGTGGATTATTATATTAACTTGAAATGAGCCAATAAGGCTCCGGGTACTTGCCTGGATCTCCAAATGCATAGAAGGGTTGGATTTCGAAAATTTCCTCTTTGCATCTGTGCCTGTTTGAAAAGACTATGCAGATCACTTTAACTTTCTTCAACCCTGACAAATGACTTACAATTCATCACATGCTCAGAACTCGGCACTTGTGATCCGTGAGAACCACAACTGCATGAATGTTGAGGATTTGCGCACACTTCCGTCACTAGCGGACCACAACAATACCACTTTTGTCGCGGATTGCTGCTAAGATAATTTTCTCTGCAAGGTCGTAACAACACCGAACGGCATCGGCTCAGAACTGAGGACCTTCGCTAGTAATTTGCTCTGACACTTATTGTAGTCCAATCGAGTAGTACCGTACCTAACAAGGAGTGAACTTATTTTAGTCATCGTAGGCATTAAAAGAAAATTGAACTGTCTTCAAGTATTATAATAGCCTCGGAATTTATGCAAAATATGTTGGTCAGTTCAAATTACTTGAATGAATGTACAGTTAACCGAAAAAACACACACAAAAACCCGGAGATGAAACGAATAACAAGCCAGTTCGCGGTTACATTTGTAATGGCTAATGAGATACTAATCGTATGGTGCCAATGATCATAGGGCTACGCAGGTAGTCTGACATTGCACAGAAAGCGTATATTGCAAAGACAACTCTCACATTTCTTGAAGGTTTGAAACTTGTTCAGATTCACGTTTACTCTCCTATTGTTCAGTATTCGTTTTTTTGTTTCCCTTTACCCGTTTCTGTGCTTGATGCTTGTATTCTATTATTGCTCTTTTATATTCCTGTATGGGGGCCTCGGGAGATTAGCATCCTCCGCTAACCGAGTTTTACATTCCTTCCGAATGTTTAATAATAATAATAATAACTGAACGATCTTCCGAAACTCCCCTGACGAAAATTATACATCATACTAGCACAACACTTCACTTCCACACTCCCAAACCCCCCTCCCCCCCCCCCCCCCTCCCATGCTTATCGTCAATACCAAAGTGTAACACGGGATGAATTGGTTTCGTTTCCAAAGAGTGGTGACAGTTTAACAAGCGCAAGTCGAAACGTCTTGATAGCTGCGGACGGCACACTTCCCTGTGGCGAATCCACTGCATGTTCTTCACCAATCCACATTTATTGTTTGTCCACATTCAATCCACCTTTACTGACAGCTGTCATAACCATGGAATGGCGTGGAACATGTCTACCATGTTGGCCTAATATTTTATTCAGTGCCCCGCCACAAAGTTACCCAAAGAATAATTCCTAGTCTGTATATTGCTATATGTAATGCAACAAAACCCACATGTGGAAACAACTCTTTCTGGCTCACCAGCCAATATCTGGGGAGAGAACTCACCAGCCAACATCTAGGGCGAGATGTGAAGACAGACAAATCATTTTCCCCTGGAAATAGGTTTTTATTGTCAACTAGGCTGCAAATATGACCTTCGAAAAGATCAGAGTAAACACTCGGCTCTGGGTAGGGATGGAGTCATGTAAACAAACACTCTCCACAGGCAGAGAGCTGAATGGAAGTTGGAGATTGGGGTAATTAATTGGATTTAATTGAAATCTAATCGCACTATGCGAACATAAATGTGGCTAAGCCTAGCCAGTAGCGAGCTCCATCCACCTACCGAGTTTCCACCTGATCGGACGTACGGTTTAGAAGTTATGAATGACCGTGACTAACAGACGGGACGAATTACGAACGACCGAAGGACGGAGAGACATCGATGTTGGAGAGCTGCTTCTCAGCCGCATCTAAAACTAGCCAATAATGATAGATAGCATTGGTGAATCTCGTCTTTACACCCCTTAACTGCTAAGTTGTGCGCATGGGGCTCCTCCCAACTCTGACAGGTTTAGCTATAAACGTGGTTGCAACGATTTTTGAAAGTCTAACGGACCTTGACATGTGCAATGAAATGTATCAGAGTTATACACATACGATTGGCTACCAAAGTCCTTCTTCAGTTACCTAACTGGCTTGTTTTTTTTCTTTCTGGGAGAGCCATAGTAAGCTGCTTTTGTTTCAGTGTATCTGACAACTATGATGGGTACACACACAACTGGATGATCTCGGCATAGTAATATGCTATCATGTACGGTCCGCCGGCAAGTCTACAATGCCTGATTAATGCAATTTTTCAATTTTGTTAGATTCTCATGACATTTGGATATGCCCCCCAGTCCCGTTAATTTATTGAGGACGCCGAAATCATTTAAGTTTACTAATTTGCGCATCTCGTGCGAATATCTATCCTTCTTGATAAAAGTACATTGAAGTTTAGGTTGGTCTTCGTATCCCCGGTGTGAGACTTTGAACTGTTTGGATACCGGAGGTGATTGTGTGTTTTAATGCAGAGCAGAGGCAGGGTTTTAAGAGGTTGAGGACAGGTGATGGTCTATGTCTGGTTCTTGATCGCCCAAACCAGGCAAGACACTTGTCTGCCTGTGACAGTCGCATGGTACGGCTAACCAGCGAAACACTTGTCTTGCTGGGGACGGTGCCCACACGGCTACAGGCGAGGACACCTGTCTGGCCTGTGACGGTCGCCTTATACGGCTACCGGCGAGACCCGTCTGCCTGTTGACGGTCGCTGGTACGGCTACCGGCGAGGACAATTGTATGCCTGGTGACAGTCGCCTTGTACGGTACGGCGAGACACTTGTCTGCCTGATGACAGTCGCTTACTGGCTACCAGCTTGAAAACACTTCTCTGCTGTGACGGTCGCCTTGTACGGCTACGGGCGAGACACTTGTCTGCCTGTAACAGTCGCCTTATACGGCTACCAGCGAGAACAATTGTCTGTCTGTGACGGGCGCCTGGCTACGGCTACGGCGAGAACTTGTCTGCCTGGACAGTCGCCTTATATGGCTCCCGCGAGACCACTGTCGGTCTGTGACGGTCGCATTGTACGGTGCCGGCAGGACACTTGTCTGCCTGTGCACAGTCGCCTTATATGGCTACCAGCGAGACACTTGTCCTGTCTGTGAGGTCGCCTTTGTACGAGCTGCCCGGCGAGACCTTGTCTGCCTGGGGACGTCGCCTTATATGTCTACAGGCGAGACCCTTTCTGCCTGTACGGTTCGCCTTTACGGCTACCGGCGCGCAACTGTCTGCCTGTGACGGTCGCTTGTACGGCTACCAGAGAGACACCTTTCTGCCTGTAACGGTCGCCTGGTACGGCTACCAGCGAGACAGCACTTGTCTGCCTGTGACGGTCGCCTTGTATGGCTACCAGCGAGAACAAACCTGTCGGCCTGTGGCGGTCGCCTTGTACGGCTCCCAGCGAGACGACCTGGCTGTCTGTGACGTCGCCTTGTACGGCTACCAGAGAGACACCTGTCTGCCTGTGATGTCGCCTCATACGGCTACCAGCGGACATGCACCTTGTCTGTCCTGTGACGGTCGCCTTGTCGGCTACCAGCGAGACACTTGTCTGATGGAAAACAGTCACCTTGCCACAGCTACCGGCGGACAGCGATTGTCTTGCTTGTTGGCTGTCGCCCTTGTACGGCTAACAGTAAACAATGCCCGGGAGGCCTTTCACATAACGTTTTTTAAATAATTTTGTACGACAAACACGCTCTTAAACAGCGCGCCCTAAAAATATTGGAAGGAAGACTTCGAGCATCAATAATAATGCTGCTGGGTGCCTGAATTTTCGGATGGAAAGCCGAGGACAGAGTGTGCTGTCATTTCCAAGCCGCAATGTTTTAACTTGAATTTCGGACAGCTCTATAGGATTCTGGAAAAAACGGCCCCTCGCCCATCCCAAACTGACCGGAATTAGGGTCATGTACGCCTGTTGACGCTAGCGGCGGCTCCAAGTTTCTTCGATATATGTCGTCGCATGTGCTTCAGCCGGAAAGTCAGATATGATGACGTAGGGAATTTACATATTCACTTCATCTCACGTGGTGCCACTCCCTACCCCAGATATACGACTGCATAAAGTTTGGAGACGGGGCGCTCCGGTGAATAAAGTCGAAGGTTGACGTACTATTTGACTATTGTATTACCATTCATCGGTTGTTTCATCCGAAAACCAAAAGTGCAAAAAGAGTGGTGTATTGATGAATCTGAATTTTTTTTAAGCACAATGAACTACACCCGAAGGCCGAACATCTTTCATAAATTCATATTAATGTATATGTTTCGTGTGACCTCGCTATTCGGCTAATAACGGGGTTCCATATCGTTTCTATACTTTCAATCCGCGATAATGAAGAAATGACCGTTTTTAAAATGTATGCATCCGTATACTTTAGGGCTAATATGCAAATTTGCATTTTTCACGTCAATCAGAAATTCTCCTGTGATTACCGCATCATCCCTTAGATTGAGTGCGGGTAATATTTTTTGGGAGAAAGCTTTTAGCTTCTCTTTTCAACTCACGCAATTTTCGTTCACAAAGAATACAAATTAGCAACACAGGACTAACTGTGTAGGAGCAGCATAAGATTAATGTGCTCCCTGCCCTGCTTAACTTTCCGCGGGTGAAATTAGGACATTTTAATTGCGCACAAGTTGATGAAAAGTGGGCCGGTAATCCAAGATAAATGCATACGTAGACCTTTTTCGACAACCGCTAATTACTGCATTTAGCCGTAGTGCGTACAATACTGGTGGGAAAGGATAACGCCCAATAGTCAACTCGAATTAGGAAATTGCTCGGGCCAGAGTTTGTTGCTGCACCGAGTACATGGCGAACTCCGCTCGCTTTTAGGAGGATTAATTTTTTATCAGTAACACCTTGCTTTCGCGCGGTGTTCAATTGTGGACACCCACGGAGATATTAGTAGTTTTCTAGCTAGTTAAAGGGCGGTCAACTTTTTAGTTGTGTCATATCAAATCATCAGGTCATTCTGATTGTAGAATGAGTAACGTACGCGATATATGAAACCATTGTATTTATATGTAGTTTTCCGTACACAAATAGATTCAAACTCCGGCTAAAATGGTGATCTTGGACAAATAAGCATCTTCTATCCTACATACAGTGAATTTGTCGTTTTGGTTGCCGATTTGTATCGAAGACCCAATAGCTACGATTTCTCCATCACTTTCATCGTGAGCTAACACTAAAAACTATATTTAACACCGTATATTTGACCCTAACTAAAAAATAACGTGTGTTATTAGATCACTCAATTCATTGTTAGGCTATATTGCTCCGTTTATCGCCTACATACAGCTGAAGCGAATTTGTTTGCCGTTGCCGCTGCCGTTACGGCATAAGTGTGAACGCCGCTTCAGGCTAGGATTCCATGCATTGTTGCGGATGCGGTTCCGGTACGCATGTGAGAACCGCGAATTCACGTGAGCGGTGCGATGGGGGCTGGCGGTTCGAGGACCCACCTGCAAGAATGAATAGAACTGAATGGATAAGTAAAATGAATGAATGAACGCTCCTTCTGTTCACCATTGAGGAATATTGAAACCAATCATCGGCACCAAAGAGGTCAGTTATCGGAGAACGGGGCGTGGTAAATAGTTCCCGGAAATTTGATTGATTGTTCAGTTATTTTTGGGCCTCTTGTAAGAAATAAACGTGACCACAAAGATGTGCTGTGATTACTTGCTATATTGCAACACCTTGAGCGACCTTAAATTGGCACTAGGAATAAAAAGGCCTTTTAAGGCCAGACACATGTGTTCCATAGATGTAGTTCAGTCTCTTGACCTCAAGTTAGTCAAGAAAACAAAGCTCCTACGTGCATTGTTGTTGATTGCGTGCAATCTCCAGATATCGAGCTCACAAGCATTCTGTCCTTGGTTTTCTCTGACCTTGAATGACCTCGTACTTGTGAAAAACACAAAAAACAATAGTTTTTTCACTGTCTGGTACATGCATACAACACGTCTACTCCGAAGTTCATTGATGTTGAGATCTCCTAATATCCTTCTGACGAGCTTTTTCGGTTGTCACCCCTCCCGACCTTGCATTACCTCGAACTGGTACCAAGAGGGGTCTACCTCCCTATATATACTCCCCATATAAGCAACCCACATACCTAATTTGAACTTCTTTGACATTTGAGTTCTGCAGATATCTTGCTCACAAGGAAGCGTAACACACACTTCCACACACACGTACACGCATAACACACACACACATACACATCATGGCAGCATAAATGTCATTGTCTTCGGGACGAATTGAAGAGAGCAACGCCGTCTTGCGACAATCGGCGAATAATGGACTGCCCTCTTGTATACATGACTTCAAGATCCTTCCACGGTATTTCAGGACGAAGTTCACATTGACATGTCATTGTGGCGATTCAATATATCGATATCAAATCGCGCTAAGATTCGTCATCATGGCTTTTCCTCCTGTTACTCCAGACGACAAGCTCTAACATTCTGATCCGTTTTCGTTTCCTAAAATCCTAACAACGCCTACCTACTTCATTCTATTAGAAACTGAAAATATGGATGCGGATAATTCTAATTACATGTGTCACTCGCTAAAAGTTTTCGACTTCGCACGGTATTGCAAATCGGTGATCCGATATAGGTTGAATCAGTGACTTTGCTTCTTCTCTGGAGAACAAGGTCATTTTCTTGAAAGAGATCAAGTCAGGGTTGCCAGAGAGTAACAGTATATACTTGCCGTGTTGGTGCATGGGGCAGCGGCATTGGTCAATCTTTCTGAAAGACAGCGACAAAGACATTTCATTTGAAGGTGATAAGAGTGGTGGAGAAAACTCGACGAACGAGTTGCGGAATAGAACTGACTGGGAAAGGAATAACGCACCATTTTTAGCCGTCGCATACAGAATCCAGAATGTGCTGAGTGTATCCCGAACCGAATGTGGTTTAGCTTTAAGCTCAAGTTGTTGATAATGTGCATTCGGTGTTGCTAATCGCTCTATATCCCGAATAATGAACCGTGTATTTTTAGGTAGGCTGTTTGATTACAACTATAATATGTGGGCCTTCATTTGTGAATGTTAATAAGTAAAACAATGACAGTTCGTTCCCTTAATTCACTGGGTAGTTTCCTTGTAAAGCGCACATCCCATATATGGACGATATATGAGTACCATGATCAGTGGCGTACCAACGGGGGGGGGGGGGGGAGCAGAACCCCCCATGACCCAAGTAACCAATAAATTTTTGACACAAACTGTTTTTGCAGTTTTCAGTCGAGGTGTGCAGCTTTCATTCAGCAATATTGCAGCAGAAGAACAGACACAGGAAGTGTGGTATAGGGCCCCTAATGAAACTACTGCCAAAAGGGCAGGGTTAAGCCATTTATTAGGGCGCACTTCCCTTGGGTTCCGACCTCAACCCCCCCCCCCCCCAGACAAATCTCTCGCCTGACCATGAAGCCATCTACAGTTATAGCCGACTGTTACAAACTCACCTCACGTCACTCCCTGAAAAGAAACACACGCACACACACACACACACACAAAACGGTCGTCAGAAAGGCCAAGAGGAAAAAGAACTTTCCAATTAAGTGGCACGTGCGTACACTGCAGTTTCGTCGTGACTAATCAACGCCTCATTTAATATGCGTTAACTCTTCTCGAGGTACGTATAGCTGCCTGACCGCAAAAATTGGTCTACTGTCAGCGCGCCATCTGCTCAGATCCACTCTCATTAGTTTTAGGTTACATCATCAAAGAGCATAGTTTCAACATATTTAAATGAGGATCACGATATATCTTGTATTTTTTTTTTTTCGTTATACGTAAACATTTTGAAATAAATTGCGGTTGTGCTGCATGTGTTAATAATAAATTCATCAAAGATTAATCACACTCGCAAAATGCCAGGTTGAATAACGAAGAACGATCAAACTCGCGCCACTGAACCCCCCCCCCCCCCAAAAAAAAAAAAAAAAAAAAAACAACAACAACTGCAGGTAGGAGACTAACTGCCCACTCCTGCCCATATCAAGTCGTTCAGACATCATGAGCACTATGCTAACGAGAAGTTATGTGAAATTTCAGGCTTGTCAGGATTTCAGACTTGGTGAATTAGCCGACTTTTAGTTCCGATTTTTTTAATGGTAAAAAAAAATGTTCAAGTCACTGGAAGTCATTCAATGTGTCTAGTTTGCATAATCTATGCAAAATTTTTAACTTTGCCGGTCTCCAATGAAAATTGATGGGTATGGTTTTTCTTAGATCCTAAAAAGAGTTAACATCGATTCGGGTCGCTTGAGGTCATTCATGTTTTTCTATTAGTTAATCACACAATGCATACCATCATTTTATGCCCCCCATACCTATGTAGGCCTCTGTCTGTGAGAAAAAATGTAGCAATTGCGTAAAGGTAAAATTCATAAGAATGATCTATCGCTGAAATTTTGTGAGAGCAGTGACCAATGCCCCAGCCTAAAAACTCCGCGGAGGAAGTGTTTAGATAATCGTTAATTTTGATTGATAAACAAAAAACTTCCTTCATAGCGGCCATGCTGTTAGGTTGCCCTCCAAATAATTAAGCGGCATGAGGGTTGGGAGGAGTGGGAGTGAGTGGGGGTGGGTATCGTAGGACAAACCTATGCTCCCCTTCGCATTGAAGGGGAGGGATTCGGCATTCATTCATTCCGTGATGTCTGAACGTTATTCATTCATTCCGTGATGTCTGAACGTTTTACATAGTGAAGCGACTGCATGAATCAGTTTATCCATACAGAAAGATGATATACCGTAAACCGGGGTAATTTTGGCACCGGGGTAAAATTGGCAGTTACGTGTTTATTTTTTTAATACCGGCAGACTGCCCTCTATTTTTGAAACTTTCAATAATGTGTTTTTGGGGTGGTGTTGTGAGGTTATAAACGGTAAAACATTTTTCAAATATGAGTATATAATAGCACCACAAATTTATATCAAATTTGATTGCTATAAATACCTGAGACTGCCATTGTAGATTTTAACTCTACAAATACTGGTTATTCATTGCGCCTTTCAAAATAAGTGGCAAAACCTGCCAAAGCTACCCCCATTTTACGGGGTAACAGCGCCACAGGGTTATTCAGGTCACTCGTACACAAATGTAAAACGGAAGTGCGCCACCACTAAGGGCTGTTCTGCTGCTCGATCATTTTGGCCCTTCGTCATGTTTTAGCTGTTCGTGTAAGTTGTATAATTTCCGTTTACGGATTTTGGATTTGTCTGAAGGTCTCCGTTGTATTATTCGTTATTTCAGTGAAAAAGAAAATCAGCTTCTTTTCACCTGAAAGTGATGAAAAAGCATGATGTTCCTCTAAAAAGTATATATCCTTACATGCACTTGGCTTTCTCATTTGCGCTAAAAACCCGACGGATTCCGTCTTCTTTCTACAGTTCTATGAAGAATTGATATAGTCGAGGACACACGTGGTGTTTAACTGAAACAAATCTACTTCGAGAAAAGGGTGTAGAAATTTAACTAGTTATTGTTTTTCATTCTATTCACTGGCGAAGAAGAAATCAAATTGAGCGGGAAAGCTGAACGGGGCGATTGGGCAACATCAAGTCGTTACATCATCATGTTGTATGCATAAACCTAGTCTTCTCACCAAGTAATTTGTAATCGATTCTCCGACGTTGATCATCAACACAATCGCCACTGCAACCCAGAATTACTCCTTCAATAGGAGGACCCATCCAACAATTGATTAGTTTTCCAATTAGGGCAGTATTTCTTTTTGTTTGGGGGAGTTCATCGTTTCGTTATACGGTAAATTTAATGTATGGTTATGATAATGCTGAATTCATACTCAAATTCAAAATTGTGCCGTATAGCACCCTTTCAAGAACCCCAGAAAATGATTAGTTGGAATCGAGAATTCCTCATGCATTTGATTCTTTCTCTGATAGTCGATTTCTGGTTTCAGTTCAATGATATCGCATCATCCAGCGTGTGCGATTCAATAATTGAGGCAAATGACGGACGGTGGACGCAATACAATGATGGTAGACCATTACGTCAGTTCTAACCAGCGAATGGGGTGGCGAATTTTACACGATTTTGTGAAGTTATAGCGACATATTTGCGCACGAACTTGAGCGATTTGTAGAGAGTGGCAGGTCGGTATCAGTGACGTTTTAACAAGCAAACATTCAAGTTGGGAGTTCCAGCCTTCACTGTTTTTCCTCTTAGTGACTGTACGTGCAATTGCGATGGGTGAGGTTTTGGTCTTCACTTGGTACTATACACTATGTAGTTAACTTGTGGGTGTCTGGGGTTCGTTTCGAGGATATTTAAGGTAAGTCTCGTCGGTCGGCTGTGAGCAGTCACGTCGGACATACCATTTCCGCTCCCCTCGGTCCGGAAAAAAGTGGCCGGATCCTGAAGTTTCGGCAGGCCCGGGAGCGGGTTGGGATTGGTAAGGCCCATACCTCGATTTAATCTGAGCACTAATCTGCTAATAGGAGAATACCGACAGGGCTCCCATATGAACCCCATCTGGCTTACTTGATCAAAAGAGATCAATTAGTCGAACGCTGCATGCAGCAAACGAAAATCCTAATGAAACGGGAGCTCTCGGATTCTCATAGTACACTATGCAATGTATTCAACTTATTTATTTGCTTTCACTCAGTTGAGCTAGGACATCACAGTCTTTCACAATAATATGAAACGCAGTGATCCACAAAGAACATTTAAATATAGAAGGAAGTATTTTTTCGAATCGATCTCCAACTGAAATTGTCAGTAGCCTTTATAACGTATATGCCCAATTGGAACTAAATATATACCTAACTTGGAGGATTGCCGGCCTACTAAATACTCATTGAAACATTTAGTCATGGTCAAAGTATATTTGAATATATGTTCAATATGACAGTTACACAATACGTCAAGTCGCTTTGAACGGTACCATACCGTTACATATTATCTGCCTCGCCGGTACGGTTGACGGTAGTGTAGGCACATTGTTTCCCCATCAGTCATAGAAGACTACTAATGGGAGATAATAATAATAATATAATAATGTGGTGCTTATATAGCGCTTACGCAAAGCCTCAAGATGGATAAGTCTGCCTTAATGACATTATAACACAGAGAGTCATATACGTATATATATATATATATATATATATATATATATATATATGAATGAATAGTTTAGGGGTGCATGGTTATCATAGGAGACCCTATGAGGTACCGTATGTATTATTGCTGTGAGTGATCCACTTCACACAGCTATGACACTTAATCATACAATTCGACAATCCACCTGTTGTATCCCCCCCTTCTGCAACTGCCAGACTGTGTCCGCTCGAAGGTGAAACGTTCAAGGACGCCAGATACTCCACAATGGTCGAGTGCAACTGTGAAGTCGGGTTTTACGTAATATTCCCTTCTGAAGCAGTATACAGAGTCATCAACGGTAATAGTGTGTGTAGTCGTTGTAGGCGTTGAGTGTGATAGGCGTTTACTGCCATGCACACTGCACGCACATGCATTCATGGAATAGCACTAGTGTGGATTGTTGAACTCAACAAGTCCGTAGCCAGAGTACTATTGCATGAGGGGAGGGTGGGGGGGGGGGGGGTGGGTGGGGGGGGGGGTGCCCCTCTCGCCTACTGGCCTGGTTTGACTAGAGTGTTTTTCGTGATATTCGACGTTTTAACATTATCCAGTTCAAACAATCGACAAATCTTGATTTAGTGATCAGTCAATGGGAGTACTATATAGTTGTGATAACATATTAAAATATGTTCAATTGCAATAATGAAATGGAATGCATGAAAATGATAGACATTGGGTCAACACCCTTTTGCCGGTATTGGACGATACGCCTTTTCCAGTGATCTAAGATTCCTTTATTACGAAATTCTCTCTGAGGCTCCGTGCCAGCCGATGGTGGCTGATCAGTCGTGGTTGTTGGAAAGAAGGAAAATCTTATGAAACCATTCAATCCATTTACATTTGGGTTCTTCTGCCTATTTCGGACTGTCCGACTGTTGCCGAATGGAAGCATCTATGTAATCAAGTCACTGACCCTAATCATTCGCCCTGAGGGCACCGCATCCCCACCCCCTCTCGTCCCATGTCAATTGCCCTTTCAGTCTCCATAACTGAATTGACAATAGCTAGTCCTAATTGTCACTTGATCTGTGATCCCCTCCCACCCCACTTATAAGCAGTGTTGAATGAACCCGGTAAAACTGTTGTCCGTCTTCATTATATTACGAACCCTATAGGGTTGCGACCTTCGTTCCAATTTAGTAGCATTAAACATTGACACCCCGTGCCTTAGTCCAAATTGGGGACAAGGACACTGTACGGTCACAGGATAGCCGATCCCTGCAGACCGCCATATCATTTACCTGGGGTAACCTGTGCGTCCCAGCTATTACGTAATCACCACACCCCCTTCTAGCTGGTCGGCCTGCTGATGTTATTATAATAATGAGTCCATTATCTTTTGGGCCGGAGAGTTAAAACCGCCCAAGGCCAATCCACTCAGAATTGGCTGGAAATATGCACCCGAGTCTGTCGGTCAGAGCAACGTTGACTGTGGTGGAGTTCAATTAGGTCCTCTGGTTCAGTGTAGCCTATGTTCTATAAGATGTGCATTCAAGTGGACGGTTTTACACTATTTTAAAGTTCGTCGATCCTTAGGATTGAGCTTGAGGTGGTTTTTAATTCGACCTAGTGAAGGTCACACAGGTCACCGTAATTGCCGCACTCCAGAATCTTTAGTAATCACACTTTGACAGGAGTAATTCGACCAGACTCGACCCATTATAGGCTACAAAATTGACCCATTATAGGCTACAAAATTTCAATAACGCCCTCTCTCCGGCCTTATCCGCCCTAATGGGGTTTCATATACCGTTGTGGGAGAAATCGGTCGCTGATAGGCCTAATAAAGAATAGTATAGAAGTTCTGTGAGTTAAAAACCACTTGGTCATGTTGAGAAGGAGGCAACATGATGAGGGGTACATTACATCGATTTCGCGCCGTAACGTTCTAATATCTCGAATAGGGGAAGTGCTTGAAACTTATGGAGGGGGAAATTAGGATTACGCGTCTTGGTACAAAAAAATGTAATAATGATGATAATGATGATAGAGAAAAAATAATAATAATGATAATGATGACGATAATAATATATGTACACCGTTGAGTAAAAAATACAAAGGTTTCGATGCACCATAGTATCTCAATCTTTCGATTGTGCAATCAATTCGACATGGATTAAGTAATACCGGTACGCCGCATAACACTGATATTGTGATATATTGATACTAGTCAGGTTAACATTCGGCTTCGGAACATAAATATTTCCAGATCCAACCGCCATCAAGTTGTTATAACACACTATTACGCGACAAACATAGTTTAGTTAATAGCCGGATGCAAGAAGTTTGCACCCCACCTGCAGTCCGGAGCCTTTACCCCATCTCGTATTAACGCCCTAGGTTCGATAAGAGGAATTATCATATCCCCTTGCAACTTTCAGGATCGTCGAAGGATCGCGTGTGAGAATCGAGCCAGAAACAGATTCAGGGTCACTTTAGTGGCTGAACATGTTTGGGTTACTCCGCCGTACGTGTTGCGTTGTTATTTTAAGACATATCAGTTCGCATGGACCAGTGGTGAAATCGCAGTGCGTGCGAGAGGCGTCGAGATATTAAGGTCACCCGGTACATGATTTCTCCTCTTCGGAAAGCTAAGCGGTCAGGCCTAATTAGTTATCATTAATATTTTCCTCCTGCTCAGTACAGTATGTTGTGCGAGTTAGTTCACCGAGCTACAGGCACGAAGGTCACCTCCTTTATCTACGACACCGGATCATTGGTGGATATTATAGGATGTTGAGACAACTTCATAAAGGCTGGTAATTAATGCTTCGCCCAGATTCCCCAATCCAGACGGACGGCGCCAAAATCGTTCACTCCGACGAGCAAATGATTCCAGCACACTAACGAGGCAACATCAAAACTACCCGCCTCATGTCCGGGGTTCCTTTGGAGTAAATTGTTAATCCCCCATACGGGAACTTATTTCGAGGGAGGAGGGGGGGAGGGGGTATTGACGCCCGCGATAATCGGTTTCTTCCTCTGCCAGGAAATCGGGAAATGACGTTGGGGGCATGGATGGAATAGTCTGACGGTTGGAATTCTCGCATGTTATAAGAGGCTACTAACGGGTAAGAAGAGTGCGCGGTATTCTCTGTCATATTTTCCACCCCCTGCGCCAACAGCTGTTGGTCAGGCGTATCTTCTGTTCGTATCAACACATATATTTTATCTGATTAAAAAAAAAAAAAAAAAAAAACTTCCGAAGTGACAAGAAGCATTTGTAAATTCTGGAGACGCTGCGCTGCGTTCGAGTCGACTAATGCGTTCTGTAGAGGTTATAGGTGATGCCAGTACCTGAGTGGTTGGGTGGTGTAGTATCTCTCGTAGTCTTATATTTTATCGTCTTAAACTTCTGATCATCGAGAACCAAAAATGTTGTGTCTTATCACTCTAGTTATAGATGCTGATAGTACTCCGACAGACTCATCGAGTACCGTGAGTGAGAACAGCTAAACTGCCTCTGATGTGCAGTTGGTTCTCTTAGTTACAGGTCATCAATTAGCAGCTGGCAGGGAAGGACCAAGTACGAATACGCCATAGCTGTGTGAACTCGAACCATCTCAATTTATAGTCCGGAGCATACCGACTGAGCTAGTCTGATCGAACTTTCGATAATCTGAGGAATGTTTAAGGAAGTTTCAAGTCATGTGGGAATTTCACATATTTCTTCTCTCCATTTTATCCTTACCATAGTTGACCTCACGAGGAGATTGAACGCATCATGACCGGAGAAGAGTACACCGTACACAAGCAGGCCGAGCCGATAAGGTCAAGGGGGCCAAAGTCCGACCAGTGACGGGGGATCTCCGGGCTATGATTCTGGGTCATGGACCACCCCTTCGAATACCTACCGGCCGCCGTAGTCCACGGGTCCCTCCCCCGCTAAATTTTCACCGGGCCTTCCGGGCAGGATTCGACATGTACCAAGAGTTGCTGAGGTGAATCAGGAGAGGTCGCCAAGGCCGGTACTTTCCCGGCGTCCATCCCAGAACGCCCCCACGATGAAATGACAAAGGAAGTGGACACGCAAGTAACGGGGATTGTCCCTGCGACCCGGAAGTCGAAGGTCTCCTCGCAGCTTAAACCGGGAGTCGAAGCGACGGCGTCGCTGGGGTGCGACCTCCCGACCGACCGACCGCTCACCTATTGGAGCTGTTCCAGTACCTCTCCGTTTGATGGACGCTGTCCTCCACCGTGGAGATCGCCTGGGTCCCAGAGGGTTCCATTCGCGCATACGCTGACTTCTAGAGCGCGAGCCGCATGCTCACTGGATACGTCTGGATGCTTCCTTCTCGCTGCGCTATAGTCCACCCAAGAACTTTACGGGGGTTGCGAGCCGCCTGTCAACTATCCCCCCAGGAAGGCGGGGTCCCAAGTTCGGGGGCCCGGGGCGGCCGCGCCGTTTGGAGGTCATGTGACATGCCGGACTGGCCTCAAGATACGAGCCTCTGAACCTCACCCTACAGAACAGCCTCTGTCCTCAAGGTCGTCAACTTTCTTAATCCAGGTAAGCACATCTAGTTCTGTTTCTGTCCGCCGGCCGGGGGGGGGGGGGACTGTCTGAGTATATAAAACGTATCTTGCCATGCAGTTCTTGGTTGATTATCGTTTGGAATTCTATCGCGTCTGTTCCGCAATTGAGCTCCGGGATTCTGCAATTAACCACGGTATAATAATAATAATAATGAAACATTTATAATAATAATGGAACGTAGGTTTTTCGAGTAGTAGTTCGCCAATAGTAACTGCGACTTGCGGCCTCCAACACCTGTTTGGAGTCTGGCCTTTGCCCGTAGTCACGGTCGAAGGTTCTTCCCTTTGAAGGCCACAGAGGGCGAAAGTTCTGAAAAGCTTGAGAGCACATACCTGTGCAACGCAATCATGCAGAGTTCATACTTGGAACAGAGGGTTTTATCCGGCGTATATGGCCCATGTTTTGTTTTGGGGTCAAGTCCAAAGTCATCTACTACAGCGCCAACAGAGGTCAGTTGAAAACCAGTGAGCATGATCTCGTGCGCACGGAGATCGAGCCGGCTCATCTCGGCAATAAGGGTCGCCTGTGGAGTCTATGATCCCTATTGGGGTCAATCCAAGGTCACAGAAGATCAACAGAGTCAAGCGTCTGGAAGTTTGTGAGCGTGATAACTTTTCAACGGAAGGATGTATAAGAAATAATTTTGGAGTATTGATAATCTATCGTTTGTGGGGTCCGGCAGGAACTTGAAAAAAATCGCTCAGTGGCACGCAAGAAATTTTTTTTTCACTGAGCCTGTTTTTTGGTATTTCTGGTTCCTGGTAGTTTGTTTTATAACCATGCAATTTGGGGTGGTTGTATGATGATTGGTCATGATTGATTCACGAATTGATGGCATATGGGCGTTATGGTGAAAGTTAGATATATGGAATTTTTGTTCAACTCAGAATTATTAGTCTTAACTTCGTACCAATATGGCCTAACGTAAGCTTTTCGCAAACCTAATTATGTGACCGAGTACTGTGCCAATGGAAATTAGTCAGTCTCAATACAGAACACCATTTTTCACACAATGTCCCTGGAAATTCGGTTCAGGCACTACACCTGCAGCGTTACGTTGTATATGATCAACTCGCTAACACCGGCTCGTTTTGAAACCACAACCCATCGGTGATTAATGTCACTTTACACTGATTTCGTTCTATCTCTGCCAGATGTCAGATCTATAAGCGGATAACCGAGACGGGGTCCAGTCCCTCCGCATGCGATAACTACTTCGTCCTTCCATGAACCCGTGCATCTGAACACAACTACAACAACACCACCACTATAGCGACAAACCGGTTCCCGCAATGCTATCTCTTCTTCCTGACAATCAAACCTCTCACGGAAGGTGGGGGACTTGTCTTCGAGTGTATATACCCTTACTCTTCAAGCAATGATGCACTGTGTGGTCCTCCGTCGTGAGATAACGAGAGAGCCATTCAATCTATACTCAGATGTCCGCAACATCATCTCTCTTTGAAGTTACCACATCAAAACTGATATCTTTCTAAACTGGTGAAAATGTGGTGGTGTGGTAGATTATTCAAAGTCCAATGTCATTAACATTTTTTTTTTAAAACTATCACAGAGGACATATTAAAACCCCACACTCACTCCTTTCCCAAATTTTGAGGGTTCTGATATGTTTTTCTTTGATTTTCAGTTTACTTTGAGATGTTGAGTATGTTTAACGTCACGAGGGGACGATAAAAAATGCCGCACTCGACAGAGACGAAAATGTTGAAATTTTATTTTTTCATATTGGTAAAAGCAATTGTGTAATTTTTATTAAGACAGTATCGCATGTGTAAGTCGTTGTTATAGGGTTTTCAAAAGTAAAGGCTTTACATTGACTTCGTATTTCATGCAGGGTAATCGCCGTGATCCTCCCCCGAGCCGCACAAGGAATTTTCGCATAGCCGATTGTGTCTTATTGGCGCAATTACTCGGATCGGCTAATATTCCGTCCGGGGTTTATTTTCCATTATGTACTAAACAAAGGTAAAACTAGAAGGCATGTTATATTACCTTACCGTCGTACATGTTGCTGCTGTCCAATTTGTATATATGGAGCAAATCTCGGCAGTGAAATCTGATGGAATAGATAAGTTTCCTAAATCATGTTGTAATTCGACCGGGATCTCGCAGATATAGCTTAGCAGGAATGGCAGACTGGAGACCTGCGTTATTACGTTTCAAGCGTGGGCATTTGACACACCTCATTTTTGCCCCATTTGTCAGCACCGATACCTTGTTAGTTCCTCTACCTGCCAAACTCGGATTCCAACCTTCTCGTTGGATGCGTTGTACTAGCGAATCGAAAAATAGACACCTTTCAAAAAACGTTGATTTTTCTTCCGGAAGTGCACTTGCACAAAATTTTCATGGTGGCATCGGGGTTGGGCGAACACGATCTGATCAGATTTTGGGAACAAAAGTCACTTATTAAGTAAGGTAATTATGCCTTTTTATGTAATTTATTCTTCAGGCTCGTTAGCAAGGTTACAGATTAACCGTGTGCTTGGATTTTCATGAAACCTGGGTGAGTATGGTTTTATCCTGATTCCAATTTCTTTTGTTGTTTTCATGGATTCATGGTCACTGGAGTTCATTCAACAGGTCTATTATTGCCTAATTATGCATTATTTCAAAGGTTTGGATTTTCGTGATACTGGTCAATTGCCGAAAAACTTTGCATAATTTAGGCAATTTAGTCACACTTGCCACAACACTTTTACTTCTTTGTAGACATTGGAACATGGAATGCCTTGTAAATGTTTGCATGGTGATATATCATTAAACCCCTTGAGTAATCAATGATGCTTCGGTCAGTACCTCCATGCATGTATGTTTTATATTTGGGGTGGATCGGTCGGGGGGGGGGTCTGTTGTCGACCAATTGAACTTGTATGCACCCATACGCTCTCCCACATCTCACATTGCCTCGTTGCCAAGAGGACCCCCTTCCCAACTTTCAACGAGCAGTTCCGCTTCCCTGCTCCTCAAAACCCTTAACCTCGATTCAATTTCCTGGAAAAGGATTGCCATGCACACAGTTACGAAGAGGAGTCTGTGAACGCTCTCGACTCCCCCCCAGGGGACAGCAGTGTATTGTTTCTATTTGGATTATCCCGCCGATAGCCTGATAGCCTGGGGCTACCGTTCTATTCAGTCAACCGGTATCGTCATTCGCCTATCGACGTCACTTAAGCTCATCCTCGGCAACGAGAAGAGTGAGAGGGTCAAAAGTTTACCACCGCATTGTTTTGTCTTTATCTCTCTTCGTGAGGAGAAGGCGAATACATATAGGAGAATCCAGGGGTTCCCAAGGTTCGTCGTCAACAAGCGTACGGGAAGAAAAAAAAGAACTAAAATTAAGGTAATCTTAAATAAAAATGAAAAGCCTAAAAAAAGGAAACGATACTCTGAGAAGGTCGACCGATTCAGTGAATACAATGAATTGTTATTCGATGTCTCCTAACGAATCCATCGAATGATAACGTTTATTTTTACTTTTGCGTTCGTTTTGTTGTAGCGAACGAGTGGGGTTTTTTTTCCACAGCAGCTTGAGAATAAATCCATTCCAATTTATTAATTAGCTTACTTTGAACTATAACTCTCAGCATCCATTCATCGTGGCTATCACTCTTGAGCAACCTTTTGAACTTGTTTTCCGTACATTTTCCACCCCGTCTATCAATTTCGTCACTAATTTCCCTTTACATTATCGTAGGTTGCCACGATGTTTTAGATTGGCATTATTCGATTCCATTACATTCCAAGTGACACATGCAATAATTCAACGACTCACCAGTAGCCGCCATATCATTTTGACGGTACACTAAATTTGTCAAAAAGGTCGAACATCTCATCAATAATTATCGTTTAGTTTTATTTTATGTTGTAACTAATAACAATAAGTGCTGGGGTTTTTTCCTTACCTGCACTTTAGCCTGTGGGGTATGTAGAAGTCGTTTATTACCCCAACGCCCACCTTCTTTAGCGCAGGCAACAGCAAATATATATACCGAAGGCTCTGAAGTTATTGAACCAACTGACCCGATGTATATATAGACCTCATTGTATTTAGAAATGATACCAGTATTTTTGGGATATTTATAGAAATGAGACATGATATTGGGAATGTTAATGATATTGGGTATTGTCTGGGGGGAGCTGAAGATATTTTTTGGATATGTGAAGCAGTTATTGTAATAATCAATGTTTATCTGCTTAATAGCAGCGGATAGTTATACGTGCACGCATGTACATGTGTTTTACTAATTACTTTTTGGTGGAAGGTAGAACCTTCTCGACCATTCAACATGTCGAGGAGGAACTGTCGTCTAGTGACGTCACATGAAAATCGTTTCATTTTCGATATCAGTATATCATATCGTCGCAATGATATGTTAACGTAAATCTAATCTCGATATACTGCGATATACTTTGTCTTGGCTTCCATGTTAAAACAACCTCGATTCATATTTGCCCGGTTTTCGCAGGGCGATAATGCAATGTATTGTAAATGCTATGTAACAGGCGATAATCGCGCAATAGCAACAGTGGGAACTGTTTCCTAACGAACACTTTATGGATCTGACAGCGTATTACGAACGAATATAATTTGACTGTTCTAACTTGATTTATATTAGGTAAAATATATATTTTTTTCATGGCACTTATACACATTATTTTCGAATGAGCATTTTTTTTGAGTCTTGCCAATTATTTTTTAGTTACATGTCCTTCTCGATGCGACTGAACCTGCTAATTAGTTTGCCACCAAAATGACTGCGGTAACCATACTTTTGGGGAATAATACATTTCAAATGTTGGGTGAGAATTAATGTTTTTCTTTCCAGATAGTTTTGGCAGGACCACCAACTTTCTTGAGCATCTTTTTCGAAATAGAGAATGTTTTTCTCAATTAATTTTCAAATGTCAATTTTCCCATTATTTTCCGTTACAATAGTCGTTTATATGATTTATATTAGATACAACTTGCGTTTGCGTCTGGTTTACGTCTTGGTTGGATTTGATAACAGTTATCATAAGAGTGTTTTCGCAGTAATTTTGTCGCTTCTAAGATTGACAAATATCATTATTATTCTTCTAAGAAAGACAGCAATTCAATAATGAACGAGGTATATTCGCAAAAGAAGCGTGATTGTTTTTTATCGAATGTCATTATTCTTTCACTCCATGCCATCATTGGTTGCTACATAATCTGCTAATCTACCGGTACTCTACCGTCCTAACTTATGTTGGTGTTTTTTTTTCTTCCAAATACTGACGCATTATTGTTCTTATAAGGGGTATCGTCGTCCTGGAAAACAACTGATGTATCGACTGCAACGCAACTTAAATACTGTGCCTAGTATAATATAGTTGGCAAAAACAGTGAGACGAATGACTAAAACGGCCAGCCGTCCATTATAAACGTCGGGGGTGCGACAGAATCATTCCTCCTATGAGCAAGTTTCGAGTTAATTAATGAAGATGATTGATGATAGTGGTTTTTCTTAAGGTCATAGGGGAATGACTGCAGTTCGACGGTGAACGTACAGTGTGCAGAACGGTCTTTTGAAACTCCCCTGCCGAAAATTAGGAATCTTGCCTCACAAACTTTACAGATCCCCCCCCCCCCCATGCATTTTATCAACAATAACATCCGAAAACATGGGACGAATTGGTTGCGGTATCAAATAATGGTGTCAGTTTAAAAATGAGCCGTATCGCTATGCTATGGGGGGTGGGGGATCTGTCCGAACCATCGTCTGTTTCCCCGAACTGTCGGTTGTGAGCATAGCGCCATAGCATGCGCATAACTAGAACTGGCTTATTAGGAGTCGATATCACCCCTGCCGTGTGGCAACAGGCCGCAGAATGAGGTATCGTTCGCATCAGTCACGATGAAAAACCTCCCTTGTATTCGGTATCTATGCGTTTAAATCGTCTCTCTATAGGTCCTGAGAGAGACCCGTGGGTCTATTTTAGGCTGAGACTGCATGCAGAAGAACTCAACGTTCATCCTGTTGGATGTCCTAAATCTAGTCGTTCTGTGGGTACTTCGGGTACTACCCTTGATTGGGTCCCGACTATTCTTTTTTTTTTTTTTTTTTTTTTTTTTTACTTTCGACAAAGCGCGAGTCGTGTCCAATTTGAGGTTGTAGACGCCCCTCGGGCTGTCGGAGTCCGGAGGCCTACTGACTGTGGTCGTTTCGCAATCATGTCTTGGCAAGAAACTGTAAGCAACCGCGCATTCGTCAAATCGTGCCCTCACAGTCTTACTTTATCCCAACGAGCTCTGGACGCTCAACTTGGGACTGCGACAGATGCTGAATTCCATCATGAACTACCTCGCATCGTTTCATTCTTGGTTACCGCGGTCGAACCGTTTGTCCAAATGTTAGTTTTGCTCCGGGAGGCTTGGATGAATGATTGTCAACTGCCGCTCCTTAGGCATTTCATTTATATCGGTATTTGATTTGGAAGATCCTATATTGTGTTTTTATCGAAGTTTCGCGTCGCCATTTTGAGAGCGCCCGATTCCCAAGTCACGAATCCACCCTGGCTCATGTGCTTTTTTCAATTGGAATAACAATATAGCCTACAACTACTTGAACGAATTTCATCATCGACCATCTAACCTGTATTTTGTAGCATCGGGGGACCGATTCGAACAGCGCCCCTATTTTTTCCAACGGTAATCGAGTGTGGGATATTGGTAAGTGGTAGAGGGTAGAACTACGAGAGCATCATATTGGGGAAAACGGTCGGAAAGAAAATTGTCCCATGCGAGTGACTTCCCCCTTCAACGTGGCGGCGTTTGTCAAAGCGCTTGGTTCAGAGAGCAGAAGGTGATGGGGGGGTGGGGGGCTCAGTCACTTATCAGTTTGGCGAAAGCACGATGTGGCGTTCATTGCATGTTTCTTTCCAACAATAGATGAGAAATTAAAAAACCCCGGGATTTTAAAAACAAAAAAAAAAAAGTAATCAAAAGATTTGAGATTTTCAATGTTATTTTTTTCATTATTTTTTTCAGGCACTAAATTGTTATCGCTCTGTTATACTAAGTTCAATAATTGTTATATAGTAACTCCGTGCAGACCATTGTCTCCTCGTTATGTTGATCAAATTGTAATTCTTCTTTCTACGCCCCATATCGAAGACAAATTGAGCCCGGGCACCTAGTGTATGAAGTTCAAGACTTTCTAAATTTCTCATATGGTTACTGTCTTGCTGTATAGCACATTGTCAACAAATAAAAAATATGGCTTGCTCTTTAAGCCAGACTCTTATAGCCCTATATCTGTGGCCGCGTTACAGATCCCACCAATAACATTCGCATCCCCAGCTCCAGTAACGCAGTGGTTCAACCTCTTTAAGGTTCCTTCTTAAGGAGTACACTTTAAGAATACAACTTTTCAGATATGATTTTTCAAACAAATCTCTCTATACTTGTGTAGCAGTTAGGTAACACTGTTTAGTTATGACAGGTATATTCATAGTTATCTAATTTCAGTTTAAATCACAACTACACGTCTCCATTGGAACCCTAAAGATTGGGTACGTCTCAATCCATGCACCCTCAATAATGACGTCACGTTAGCGTGAATCACGAAAGAAGTAATTCCATAATGTCCAATCAGAACTGGAATTTTTTTGCATTGAATATCCTACTTTTTAAATTCATAATGATTAGAGAATAACCCACTGGACTGTTCTCTGGTCATCCACCTATATGTCGTTTTTCATATTTTATCAAGAGACAATTTCCCACAGACCCCTGCGTGTAGTGGCAATGAATGGTGGTATTCGTCATCCCACATCACCAGAGAACACCCGATAACCGTACATACGGGCATATACTGCAATTATAAATATCATGCAGACATGTTGTTGGAACGAAACCTGAACGTAGCCCAAAGCTTGATCTGTTGTCAGTCGATAGTACTCGTGTAAAAGATGTGAAAGACTACCAGAACTGCCTTCCCAAGAGAGGAGGAAAGCGAGAAAGAACCGATTACTTTACAAATTCATGTCGGCAAGTATATATATATATATATATAAATATTATATATATATTAATATATATATTTATATAGAAGATAGATAATGGAAATCTGAAGTGTTAAATTTCATAACCCAACCGGGAGTCGAACCGCGGACCTCTTGCTTTACGTGCAGTCGCCTTCCAATTGAGCCATGGAGCAAACTGGTGGGCGCGAACCGGAAAACATGATACTTTCTACCATGAATCTGCATCATACAGTCATAGAAAACCAATGTTGGAGACTCGGGGAGCATTTTTTCTGGTCGCGTCCTCGGAAGCCAATTCCTCGGCGCGGCCTCGGTGATTTGGTCGAAAGCCGGACCAATCTACTTCGAATTCTACAAAATACGCTTACAGATTTATTGGTCCACACTTTTCTTAGAAAGACAGCCGTTCTGCCAAGCCCTCGAACGTGTACCACCAGTCATCCGTTCGGGCCGCGCGTTGGCTCACAATGTTGCAGGGCGGTGTTCCTAGCAATGGGCTGCAAGAACGTACAAAATATACATTTCCAAATGGTCGGTCTGACTGGGGTTTAATGGATGACAAATTTGAGTTCCCTTTCTATGCGTAGGATGTCCAGCTTGATGAATATTCATGAACGTATAGGCCCTAGTATGTTCCTTTTTCCAGAATATAGGGCATTGGGGAAGTTAAATTTGGGATAGAGAAAATTCTCTGTTATTCGTTATCTGTGAATTGTTAACTGCAGATGAGCATGGTCATTATTTCCGTAGGTGGCTTCCCGTAACACGGTCCATTTGTTACAGTTTTTTTTCTTATGGAATTCATCGTTCACGAACATCCATCGTCGGGTCTTTCGAAGGTTCCTTAAAAATCGGCTTGGCCGCCTCAGAAACCTCCTTTTTGCCGGCACGTGGACCGATCTTCCAATATCTCAGGGAGTGTCACCCCGACACACCCCCCATATTTACGCATCTGGTGACAATTCAGAATTGAAACATCGTTTAAATATGTTTCAGGCCGGGGGGCGGGGCCCGGCCTCGAATGGTGCGGTCTCGGCTTTTAGCCTCGGCCTTGATCGAGTTGCCTAGCTCGGCCTTGGCCTTGGCTTCGGATGGGTAGTGGCCTGGCCTCGAAAGTTAGCGGTTTCGAACGTACAAAAACACTGATCTATACTGAACAATGCTCGTTCTATTGTTGATTCATCTATCCCCACAGAGATCAAATTTGAACATCCGACCATAATCCCCTTTTGTATCCCTATAGGAGTGACAAAGCTATATTGTAAATGTATTTCCAGAGCGTGAGGAACCTGTAGTGATCAATTTGGTGAAATATGGACAAAGAGGTTCGTGGGCAAATTATAATCATATCATTGACGGATAAAATGTAACTCAAATCATCACAACCACTTTTGTAATCAAGCAATTGCAAATGAGGAGTGTGGTCGAGGTTTAGTACTAAACTAGTCCTTTCATTCATATCATTACGACGCGGTAGCAATGTGTGGGTAACTCCGATTATAAGACATGGCTGTGCAAACACCATATCCTCCAATATTGCCAAACATATAATCTACAGTGTGTAGTGTCTCGATCCGTGGTCTATTCTCGTCTCGAGACCGGTCTCGAGACGAGTTTTGCTGATCTCGGTCCCGGTCTCGTTCTCGACACCCTATGGTCTCAGTTCTCGAACCGCTTCTGGTCTTGGAATTTCTTCCGGTCTCGCTTCGAGACCAACGAAAATTTGGGTGTCGCGTTTTTCTTCGGAATAATTTTTTAGTTCAGAGAAAATAAACACCGCATCCATGTGTTGAGCTACTATGAACTCGCAATGGAGTGGGGCCTTTTACACTTGGGGCACAGTGTGACAAACTGGCCCCAGGGCCCAGTTTGTTGCAGCTTCAACTTGTTGGCATCACTCATAGTATCACAGGTACATTAGGCAAGGTCCCATATTTATGTCCATGGGAGTCATATGAAGCCTGGTCTAGTTCATTTGTGTTGCCTCCCGTCAAGACTGCCTGTATTTTCCGGGGGGGGGGGGGTGGTTATATACTGGGCATTAGCCAATCAATTGCTCCAAAGGATTGTTATTACGTTGGTGTTCAACCTGGATAGGATCCTGTGCTTCTAAAAACGCGTTTCAAAGCTGAATTGTTAGGCCTATTCAGCCTAATTTTTATCCAACCCGATAGATTGAATCCCTGACCTGAAAATAGGAATGAATAAAAAAAGAACCTGGGCCTATAAGCATTGGAACCGTTACGTATGCTACCTACCCCAATAGAAAAAATCCACCACCCACATGTGCTGATCTGTGATAGTAGAGAAGGAGAAGTGAATATTTTGTGATTTCATTACTAATTTAGTTGGGAGGAGGGGGGAGGAATTAATATTAGGTAGTGCAGTAGCCTACCGACATAATATCATTATGATCCATGAACATGAATTCGTGTTCGATTTGTCCAGATGGGAATGGACCTCATCGAACTTTGGTACGCAGTTTCGCGAAAGCTTATGTGCCATTGACTGCACAATCCCTGAATACGGAATTGTTCTCAATCACTTATTTACATCAGTGCCTACCTTGATGCTTCATTGGCTACTTTCTCTGAAGTAGTTTTCCTGTTATGTAGTTATGGTCCAATCAATAAGTATTTTTTCAAAAAAATAATTTAATACGGATTCGAGCCTACGCCTAGGGCCACAATACAACACTACTAGGCCTATCCCCAGTGGTGCATTTTTTCCAGTGGGTTTTTGCTAGCTGTTGATTAGTTGGTAATACCACCTTAAACTCTGCGAATGCGTTTCCATGTCCCATAACGTAACTCCTGGGCCAGACACTGGTCACTGGCTCGTCATTCATTTTGTGCATTTGTTTCATCCCAGGTTGGCAAGGCTTCCCTTGACCTACGTGGGCCTCTACAGTAAATGGTATATGAAATTGGTCACCCGATCATAGGACAAAAGCTAATGGGTAATGCATCAAAGGGGTCAGTTATTCGTATGGATTTTGGAATCTAGGATGGGGCCATGACGGAGACACACTAGTGCCCCCACCCTGACCACATAAGGAAAGCGGGGGTCCTGGAGTGGTGGTTGGGGGTTACGACCCAAGAATCTAATTTGAATTAACAGAGAGATGAGCAATTATTCTGGTTTAGGGAGCCACGTAGTACTCTGAATGCTTGTATGTGAAGGAATGCAGAGCAAGAATGCGGCCCAGGCCAAGAGGAGAGGTAGACCAAGTGAAAAGTTGGGGGGATCATCCTTGGCAGTCGCAGTGCAATCGTTAATTTGTATCTGTACCAGGCCAGTCTGCATCTAGCAGGGGGTCTTCTCAATCTTATTTAGACCTTATCTAAATCTGATAAGGGGTGTATATTTGGTTCATGCTTCACCGACAAAATTAGGGCGAGCTGGGCGCGGGCGTGCATGCTCACATTGCGCCACCCTGATTTTTATGCTCAGTGGTTAGACCTATTCCTGTCGATTGTGAAGAATGATCGGGGAGGAATGTGACTTTGTTTTGCTGATCGTAGAAAAAGCAAATGTATCAAGAGGCGGGTTGTCTATCATGTTCAATAATAGAAGCATGTGGGTGGAAATACAGTTCGGACTTTGAATTGTAGCCCATCACTATAACATTGGTCTCGTCTCGGTCTCGACTTGCTGGTCTCGGGCTCGAAGTTGTGCTCCTGGTCTGAGGTTCGACACCCTTATGGTCTCGGTCTCGACATCGGTTAGGATGTGCTGGTCTCGGACTACAACACTGATAATCTCGACCACTTCACCCAGGTTTCGTAAAATATCTAACAAACTCGCTAATTTGCATACCTTAGGACGACTCCACACTTTGGTTGTGATCAAATGTGGCAAGGTCCTCAGTACGAACCATGCACCACGCTAGTAAGTCGACAGACATGCAAAAATGTAACTTCAATCACACGGACCATCCACACTGAAATAAATTGTCCAAGAAAAATTGCCAACCTTGATCACCATGGGCCGTTTGTATAACGTCAGATAACGAACAGTCCCACGATATATCGAAGTTAGTATTGTTATAAATGGTTATAGAAACGATAGGATTGCATGAAAACGGTTCTTCGTCATCATGCCATGTTGCTACCTGACGACAATGCCTTTCAATTATAAGTGGATACAATTAGAAAGAGGCTGACCTTATTCGTAAAGGTAGTTGCGTCGATTACAAAACGGTTACCGATTATAATAGTGTCTAATTACTTTGAGTAACTATTACAGAAGTCATATTTTCAGTCACCTTGGAATAAAGTGCTGACCTCGTAATTGCATCAAGTAGAATATATCAGTGCATGCTGATACCAAAATCGATAAATGTACTCCTCTTGTTATTAGTGAACAAATGACAAAATCGAGAAGATTTAATTACATAAGTGATGATCTCGGTTGCACATTTTATCATACAAAATGGTGGGGATGACTTACAAAAGTGGGTATTTTGACGGAATATTTTTCTATACCCACTCTTGCGATATATTTCGCAAAGTGAGCGAGTGAAATGACTATTCCGTTTTCATACGTGATTACACCAATTACGAATGCAATGACCTGAATGAGGATTACAGAAGTGGTTAGGACTACGAGCATATTGAAATCTTACGCGAGTCGAAGTGGATTACAGAACTGTTGCAATTACAAAGATGTTTACTCTAAGCACGTTTCTCATCAGCAAGCTCAATTACAAGTAAACTAATGGATGCGAACCTAAATACAACACTGGTCAGCTGGTGCGCTCGATTCAGCAACATCAAATACGGTGGTGGCCAATCGCCAGATCGCAGAAGTGGATGCAATGGCTTCAATGACCTTTGTTGACAGCCGCGGACAAATTTACAAAAAAATTGGGCGAGTTGAGTCCGATATACCCATCAACGTACAAAAACATCAACTGGGAAACGGTTGTGAATAGAGAAGTGTTTATTATTACGAAATTCATCATATTTTCAATCGTTCTAAAATCTATTCTATGAAATTGAGCCAATCGAATGACGAAAGCGCATTTGAACTCGATCACAAACTGGTTTGCGTCACGATGGGATATTATATACAAAACTTGTAATTTCCAAATCAACGGGTAAAAGGTTGGGCGAATTTAAATACAAAAGTGATGACCTCAATTACAATTTTTTTTATTTACCGAATCCATTTAGAAATATCAGGATACCAGGAAATTACGTATATACGGCGGATTAGCTCATTCGGTAGTGCTCCCAGAACTGCAAACTATTGATTGCGAGTTGGAAGCCCGATGACTTTTCCGCAGTGCTGTTGAATTGAACAAGGCATACATGTCTTCTGAAATGCCTCACGCCACCCACGTGTTAAAGAAGATGGGCCTACCTTGTGAAGTGGTTTGTGAAAAGTTTCGAGCGCCGTATGTGACTGTTTGATGTTGGGAAGTCTCCAGGGGACACGGTGAATTGCATGACGTACTGGAATGGTGCGTCGTGAGAGACAACAAGCAAAGAGACTGGCGTAGCTGTAAGGTTACTTGCAGTGTACCACTAGTTGGGGTTTGCATAGTAGACGACAAGACAAGACAAGACAAGGTGTGACAATCACTAATTATCAGGGGGAACATCTTTTGAGCTCTTTGAGCAGATCTCCGACCTGGAAAAGTGTCATAGCCTATAAAAACATGATATTGGTTACTGTTTTTTGTGTGTTTCTTCCTCCTAAGACTGTGGCCAAATTCTGAAAAAGGAATTGGCGATCAGATATTTAAGCTCACGCAGTCACTGATTCAGACCCGTGTCCCGTTCTGTTGTGTTTAATGCTGGGCCCCTGAAAGCAGGCCCTATAAATGTTGATTATAGCAACGAAATATGTGAGATTTCAGTTGTCTAGACGCTGTGTATAATGACATGAATGATAGGAATGTCATTCGCGGAAAAGTCGAAAGGGGACCCCTCTTCCCTCGATCCATTCTTCCCCTTCGTGAACCCCATAATGAATTTAAGAGACAGCTTCGCACGGCCTTTACAATAGCAGACGGCGTACATGATGATCAACGACAGGAGCCGAAGCACGTTTTCGAGTTTCCGATATCTATACAAAACTGAGTGAAATGGAACCTTCTCCCATTTCCGTCCAAATAAAAGGTATTTCGTACTAGGGTTGTAACGAAATTAGGGAGCAGGAAAACACGTGGACGAGTTAACTTTATATATTGTCAGAGATGGAGGAAAATCGTGACTCTTCTGAGAACCTTTTTTCATCCGTATACATATACATATACAATTCCAACGCATTTGACAATCAATGCATTGATCCACATCGCTGCGTCTGTGTTGGTCCGGGCGACCTTCAATTTAGCTCAATCGATACCAATAATGTAAAACAACCAACGCTAAAAGAGTCGCCCGCGCGCCAATATTTTTTAGCGGATTTCGGAAAGTTCGTCCTTGAGTTGAGAAAATTGTTATTGTAACAGACAGGCAAAAGTCCTTGGGAGCGTTCGGCAATATCACAATGTTTGTGCAAAGGCTGGGAGAAAAAAAATAGTTGAGAAAATTGTTCAGCTTGCTCAGCGATGGCTGGGGACGACGGAGAAAGCTGTTCTTCCGTACTCCAGTAATATTTGATTTGGAAACACGTTTTACGTCTAGTCGGAGCGTGTAAACCCGGCTCGGTGTCGATTTCCTCTAACAGCCTAATGGATTCTCTCATCCGTGAAACGAGACATTGTTGGAGCCCCATTAGGTTTATTAAGATGGTGTACTTTTGTATAAGCAACTTGGGGAGGAGCAAAACAAACAGACAAAAAAGAATGTTTGTGTATATAAATATGAACGCACCGATAAACGGCAATTGTCAAATAACAACCACAAGATCCCGTACAATCACAATTGGGTTTTATCAGTTTTATATAGTATGTTCGATTAAAGAGAAGTCCTTTATTTCGAGTACGAAATGATCTCGCGATATCCCCATTATTTCATGGCTATCCCCTTCCTGCCCCCCAGACAAGTTATTTCGAAGAAAGACTATTGTTTTTTTCCGCGTGATTTCCAGAATATGACTATTCAGGCTAACGATTAGCATGTAGACGTTATCAGCGTTATCCGAACGTAACTGAAATCTATGCCTATCGATCGGGTTCATAGTGGTGAGGATGAATCGATCGATCAGATTCGCAGTTGTGATGATGTGATCGATCGATCAGGTCATAGTTGTGATAAAGTGATTGATCGATCAGGTTCGTAGTTGTGATGATGTGATTAATGGGTCAGGTTCGTAGCTGTTGTGATGAGATCGATCGATCGGTTCATAGTTGTGATGATTAGATCGATCGATCAGGTTCATAGTTGTGATGATTAGATCGATCGATCAGGTTCGTAGTTGTGATGATGGGCTCGATCGATCAGGTTTTTAGTTGTCATGATGGGATCGATCGATTAGATTCATAGTTGTGATAGTGAGATCAATCGATCAGGTTCGTAGCTGAAATGATGAAATCGATCGATGAGGTTCGTAGTTGTGATGATGAGATTGATCTATCAGGTTCATAGTAGTGACAATGTGATTGATCGATCAGGTCGTAGTTGTGATGATGTGATTGATGGATCGGGTTCGTAGTTGTGGTGATGAGATCGATCGATCAGGTTCATAGTTGTGATGATTAGATCGATCGATCAGGTTCATAGTTGTGATGATGAGATCGATCGATCAGATTCGTAGTTTTAATGATGAAATCGATCGATTAGGTTTGTAGTTGTGATGATGCGATCGATCGATCAGGTTCATAGTTGTGATAAAGTGATTGATCGATCAGGTTCGTAGTTGTGATGATGTGATTGATGGATCGGGTTCGTAGTTGTGGTGATGAGATCGATCGATCAGGTTCATAGTTGTGATGATTAGATCGATCGATCAGGTTCATAGTTGTGATGATGAGATCGATCGATCAGATTCGTAGTTTTAATGATGATGAAATCGATCGATTAGGTTTGTAGTTGTGATGATGCGATCGGGTTTTCAGACATTCCTGTGTTATTCCTGCAGTTACGGGCAGTTGCACTGGCACCCGTGTTTTTCCTATTCTGTTTCGTGTATTTGTATTCTATTTGTTCATATATGGCTAATAAGTGCAAGTAAATAAAATTGAAGGCTCTCAATAATCAATATCGGAGCGTCTTTAGTTCATAGTCTTTGTCGGTCGGGAGCGTGTTTAGATCAAGCAAGGATTCCTTAAAGAGTCCTTAAATGTCGTCTCGCAGCAATTACATTGAAAATGGTTTTCGTTGTGACGTCATGCAAAAACATCAATGAACTTTTCGCCAGCTGCTTGTTACCAAGAAATAAACGTATCTTCGATCAGCGAGTGGCTGATTTATGGTTTGCTCAGCGTCACGAATGGAAAAATTGTTTCGATGCGATCAGACTCGGTATGTACGGGCATGTATCGTCGATGGTATATAGGTAAATGCAAAACTATGGTCTCGATATACCGCGAGACACGAGACGATTTTGGTCGTGACCTAATGTAAGCGGCTACGTACATTTTCACCAGGTAATGCAAGACGATAATGCCCGTTTAAAAGATTTTTTGTTGTACTGGGTGTATCTGCCCATATACTGCTGTAGGTCTCTTACTGTGGTTGTACGACAGATTGATTTCGTTTTCAAATTGTCCGGTCTCCGTCTCGAGGTCACGCTTATGCCCCCATATACCAGCATAATTGAAATATGATTGATATATGATATATGCTTTGTATGTCATCTGCCTGTTTACGTGCAAATGACGGATATCTGACGCCTCCTAATACCAGGAAATGTTAATATTCCACTGCAAAAAAATCTACAACTATACAATTGCCAAACGACCAGACGGCACAAACGACGTTGCAGAGTTACGCCAAAACAGGAAAGATTTTTGTTCTTCTTCCTATTCATTTCCTTAAATCACTTCATGACAGGCCAACAGACTGATTAATTTATTTACGTCGAAAATATGCCCCACAAACGTTATTGAGCATTATTTTCAAATTCATAGCTATCAATTTATTCTTGATAAAAAAGAACGAAAAACAGGGGAAATAAGAGGGTGTTAGTTCCCCCAGTTAACCCCAGACCGATGGCGTGGGACAGTGACGTCATCGCAGAAGCAAGCGGTAGCAGGCTGCCTCTCGGATGAAGTCAACAGAAGTCTGAATGAAATGAAATACCGAAACAAACCTTCCACATACAGACAGAAAGGCAGATAGAGAGAGGGGCAGGAAGGTCGGAAACAAGGAAGTGGTGAAAAGAGGCTCCACCTATAGATTCGGACCGCGGACGGCTTTCTGATATTTACGTGCAAGCGCCCTTCCAATTGAGCTATGTGAATCTAACTGGTGGTCTCGAAAGTCGAAACCAGAGGAACATGGTACCCTCCACCGTGGATCAGCACCTACCGGTACACGGTATTCTTGAACAATGCTAGTTCTGTTTGTTGATGCATTCATATCCCCCTAAAGAGACTTGATGCATGCATTCCGGCCTGATTACTGATTGGTACCATGCACTATCTGACTTAGTGACTATCGTGACAATAGTACCATACACTATCTGACTGATTACTGATTACCGATTGGTACCATGCACTATCTGACTAAAGTGACTATAGTGACTAGAGTGACTTAGTGACTATAGTACCATACACTATCTGACTGATTACCTGATTACCGATTGGTACCATGCACTATCTGACTATAGTGACTATAGTACCATACACTATCTGACGATTATCTGATTACTGATTGGTACCATGCACTATCTGACTAAAGTGACTATAGTGACTATAGTGACTATATTACCATACACAATCTGACTGATTACCTGATTACCGATTGGCACCATGCACTATCTGACTATAGTGACTATAGTACCATACACTATCTGACTGATTATCTGATTACTGATTGGTACCATGCACTATCTGACTATAGTGACTATAGTATCATGCACTATCTGACTAAAGTGACTATAGTGACTATAGTATCATGCACTATCTGACTATGGTGACTATAGTATCATGCACTATCTGACTATAGTGACTATATACCATACACTATCTGACTGATTACCTGATTACCGATTGGTACCATGCACTATCTGACTATAGTGACTATAGTACCATACACTATCTGACTGATTACCTGATAACTGATTGGTACCATGCACTATCTGACTTAGTGACTATAGTATCATGCACTATCTGACTATAGTGACTATATTATCATGCACTATCTGACTATATAGTGACTATAGTATCATGCACTATCTGACTATAGTGACTATATTAACATACACTCTCTGACTGATTACCTGATTACCGATTGGCACCATGCACTATCTGACTAAAGTGACTATAGTACCATACACTATCTGACTGATTACCTGATAACTGATTGGTACCATGCACTATCTGACTATGGTGACTATAGTATCATGCACTATCTGACTTAAAACCTGATTACCGATTGGCACCATGCACTATCTGACTAAAGTGACTATAGTGACTATAGTGACTAGTACCATACACTATCTGACTGATTACCTGATTACCGATTGGCACCATGCACTATCTGACTATAGTGACTATAGTGACTATAGTATCATGCACTATCTGACTATAGTGACTATATAGTACCATGCATCTGACTATAGTGAATATCGAGGCTGCTAATTTGTATACATGGAATTTGAAAAACGTTGGTGAAAACCTATAGTTGCAATCTTGATGAAATAAAGAGAGTTAGTCTCTATATATTTGTAGTTTTTGTATGTTTAATTATTTTATGCCTTTCCAGTGGCCGAATGCTCTAATATCCCAAACACAGTGTATCGGATATTATAGATTTGTTATTCTCCATGGTAACTTTAGGTCCGCGCAGCAGAGAACTAGTCAAGAGTTAGACTGTATTTGAATGGGATATGTTGTTTTTGGTATTTAATTTAATTCAGGGCTGTGCGTTCTTCTACGCACTGACGCATGCGCATGCTTGGTTCGTAAATCCACAGATCAACCTTATAATGAGGCAAAACCATAGAGAAGAATAACTAAAGAGCCTTCTCTATGGGGCAAACAGATTTGGGGAATTTGGATGATGTATATGCCTACCTCAGCTCAGAGGTAATAAAAGCCCTGTAAGTGTTTTCGATCATCAAAACGATTTATTCAGTTAATTATCGGAATAACAGCATGATATACATGTTACGTGGCCCTTATGATGAAGGAGAAAATTATGCACTGGGCGCAACAAACAAATCGGCTTTGCAAAGTCCACATCGTTTGGCTTTTGTGATGTGGACGTGGTGCTGGGAAGGGTAACTTTCTGTGGCTGTAATTAATCGTAATTGTTCGGCTCCCCACCCCTCCCTGTTCTGGCAATTCAATTCCATACGTTCCAGAGATATCGCCATTCTTATAATTCCTCTCCTCCGTTCCTCACATATGATCTGCAAATGCCCCGTTCCGCAATCCGCTATTGTTTGCCAATTGGCCTTGAATTACTCCCATCTCGCTGAGCGAAGGAGAAATTCACAGACAACCTTGACGACATAGCAACCACCGAGAATGCCGCGCGCGGCGACAGCCTGAACGTATTGATCCTGTCCAGGTTGAAGCTAGCGAAATAAAGTAGCTATACTGAGGATCATGATGATGTTTACAGTAACAACTTGCTGCTCACGTACACAAACCTAAAAAAAAAGAAGAGAGTTGAAGAGCTTGGTGACATTGAACTTCAGAAAAATCATTTTCAAAAGAAACCATGTTACAAACACGGCAGCCAGGTTTTAGCATATTATTATGTCAGGTCCGGGACGGGGGGAACACATCTTTATTCCACAAAAGGGTTGTAAATTTTCGTTACCTAGTGAAATGAACTAGGTACGTGGGCATGAAAATCAATAGTAAAACAGGTATATTATTGCCAGATATATTCGACCTTTTTTTATCAAGGTTATTGAAATACATAAAAAGAAATAAGTAAAACGAAGTAATAACCTTCTCACCAAGTATACAATACATGACATAACATCGCGCTATCGCTATTGTGGAGTTAGAATTTAGGAAAGAGCATGACCTGTTCACGTCATATGATATTTCCTAGCTCGTACTATTGGCAACCCTGAAAACACATTGATTTTTTTTTTCAGTCTTTGGAGGTCAGGAAAATTTAAATGGACTGAAATAAAATTCATATTCAAGTTTGTGTACTGTCCTCATTGGCCCATGTCTGAACTTCGACATTCTCGAAAATTTACCATGTTATCAAGTTTGATGGGGCCTATTATTCCGGGCGAGCCAGTAAGCAGTCGGTATTATCGGCCAGGCATTCAATGCGCGCATCGGTGCCTAAATATTGATAAGGGGTTTTAAGGGTATTTTCTCACTATCTGATTAGATTTTCGATTTATTCGTTATTGACTCCAACCGTATTCTGTTACGATCAATAAGATATATTTGCATACAGTAAAGCTTGAAAGTTCTGCGTGGGGAAGTCACGTGACCTCCGAGTATCCACCATATTCACACCCGATCTATGGAAACTTACTAAAAAAATGACCGAGTTAGAAGAATATATAAATTATGCCATTATCGGAGTGTTACATAATAATTAAAGGCCACCCCATTGGAATTCTACCTCAGAGTTATAGAGTGTTATCATTACTTGACAGGTGATTGCCGCCTTAGTAGCAACTAGCCAAAACGGCGACGCTCGCTTAGAGTCAAAAAGAAAACGCTCAAAACGATACCGACATTGTTCACTATATATCATCAGATGATATATCGATATTATTACTTTCGATATACCGCGGGGACTGTTTTCCGTGACGTCATATAAACGGAAACGTCCTGTGTTACAAGACGACAATTTCTCTATAATCTTTGTTGGTTGTTGTTTTTCTGTAGGTGTACAAGTTGGCGCTTTTTGTCCCCTGTGGTCTGGGAACGACCATGTCGCATATCCCTATAAACATAGTAATTCCAAAATTATTGACCCGAGGTATTTGGTATGCAGCTTCTTATGGGATTACATAAACCCAACACGTTATAATGTAGATTGGGAGTACATTTCTTTTGTAAACAATCAGAAAAATGGTGGGAAAAAGGGGATATTTCAGGAAATTTTGGATTGTGAACTCAATAATTCGACCCAACCTGAATGGATCAAGCGAATAACGAGGTATGGTGGGTCCCATCCATGATGAGTACACGGGCTCTGGTGGCTTGGGCCAGGTCATGATGGTGCATCTGAGGGTATCAAACATCAAGAGGAGTAAAAATAAAACACCGAACCTTTGGCTTTCTGGGTGATAAAGCACCGATAATTGCCCCTCATAACAAAACGTTAAGATCCGTGGGACTGCGTCTGCGTTCTCATCAGAGTGTCCATGTTTCGGATGTGGCTGTTAGCAGTAGGCCTAGGGTGACGACAGTATGTGCCTATTCTCTATCACCGGGTATTGTTGTCTCATGGAACATATCGTAACCTGTTGAGCAATATGTCTATCTGTCTATAGACCATATCGCACAACATAGAGGGCGTTTTCGAGCAACTCCATTAGATGGTTAGGGCGCAAACTTATGATAATCAATTGATGATGACATGTTCACGTAACCAAAGTTGGTGTACTCAAGCAACAGAGGAGCCCTATGAAGCAAACAGCCCATTGACTTACTGTAAGGCACTTCCAATTTTATTAAATATTTCTGTGCTGGAGTTGGAAGTTCACAGAGAGCAAGATCCCTATGTCTTCAACATATGTCAATTTCATACGATAATGATATTCAGTTATGAAGCAGTCATAAAGAAATCTTTCCCCTACAAATTTTACATTGACCTTTTTGTGGCAATAACCAAATCCTTCCCATAATGCACTGCGCGACACTATTTGCGATATGGTCTATTGACATGATCGGCCTTTTTCGCAGACATTTTACCATCAACTCGGAATGATCCGAGTAACCCAACGGACTAATGCGTCATACCTGACGTATAGGGGCGTCTGCCTGATTATAATAAAATCGAAACGTGCCCGACGCCATTTGTTCTGCCGTAGGTGTATGTCTCAATGCCAGATGGTTGCCAGTTGACGCTTTCCAAGGACGCCGCGAAAATAACAAATGATGGGGGGAGCCCATCCAACTCTAGCGGTTGAACAGAGAAATACTGAAGTGAATGGCAGTTGTGAAAAGAAAGCTGAACACGGCCCTACAAATAATATATCGGGTCTATGAAGTTTTTATTATCAGAAGGTGCATTGCGTGACGTGATCTCAGGTCGGCATAAAAAAAATCGTTCAATCATGAATTTCTCTTTGTAAGAAATTAACCGTCACTATAACTTCACGCACAGATCGACAATCTAAATGTTGTATTCAATTTCGCTTCTCTTTCTCTCCACTACCGATGACAAAAATGAATCATCCTTCGAAAATAAGTCTCCATGGTATTATTTCAACAGTCATATTCTTATCCTGCCTCGTTGTAGAGTTGTGTAGGTTAATTTAAATTGAGGAATATTAGGTTTTGAGACGCATACAAGGAAGTAAATGCCCATCATAGCCTGCTGCTATGATTCTTCTCGTTTGGATATAGCAGGAAAAAATAATCCATGACCCTGAGACTGAAGAAAAAAATGAATCAGGACGCACCAGGAAAAAAAAAAACTATGGTTACCGCGAGTTAGATCATATTATAAAAGTTCACAACTTGAGGCGTAAACAATAGGCTTTAACTAAACCGAACCAAGCAAACGAAATGTCAACGAAATTTCTTTCACCAATTACATAAGACAATCTTTTTAACCTGGAAATACCAGCTTATCCGGCCCAGTACTAATAATGAAATGTTTTGCAAAGAAGGATACCCTATATGCGTTAGGAAGGTAACTGGTTAGGTCCAGATCGCATTAACGAGATAACCTTGTGCGACGAATGCCGCGTCTATCAAGGGTAGACACTGCCCGTTTGTGCCGAGTCTTGCGGCTGTGTCCGCGCCACAAATCTGCAGGGATGGTGGCTTAATATCAAGCTTTTGTTATAGGTATTCCCCAGCAGAAAGCGTATACCTAATTTTAATGTTACGAATCTGAACAAACAGAACATGGAAAGGTGGTATCAAAGTTATGTTACACTTTTGCCTGATTATTATATTATTATGATATTATTCTATTATTATGTTATTATTATTAGTAGTATTAGTGTTAGTAGTAGTAGTAGTAGTAGTTAGTAGTAGTAGTAGTAGTAGTAGGTAGAAGATGATGTAGTCATTATTAGTATTAGATCTGTTGATTTACCCTGATATTATATTTTATAATACCGGTAATATTTTTTAGTAGTACGTTTAGTGAAAAAGATTTGTGGACACATTAGGGTGCGCGATGTAGTTATACGATAATGATTCAAAAACAAAACTGAACTAAAATGAATTGAGGGGATATTTCTCCATCACAAATGTAGTTTCAAACTTGAAACAATGACAAAAACATCAATTACACGCGTAATGAGGAAACCAAATAATTTCTCTGACATAAGTGAATATTGTATTTTTTCCCGGTTACACTCGAAATAGCGGGGAATCCATATTTTCCACAGTTTATATGTAATTTTTATCCCATAGAATATATAATACTACAGTAGATAAATAAACATTTTCTTACCAATATATTACCTGTGAACCCAACTTACTAATCCGGTGTTCCTACCGCTCCTACTTGTTTTTATCCCACAAATATATCAACCACACAGTAGCCAATTTTTCTTACATAATATAACAAAGGTGAACCAATAGTAGTGTTCCTACCGTAGAGGCATAGCGGTAGTTTTATTTTGCTATTCTGCTAGCGATAAACCTGGATACGGAAAACTGTTTCCGTAGTCAGCAGGTCAGTCTTGTTCAATTTACTACTAAAAAAAATTTTATTCGATTCGCATTCAAAAAGGAATGGAAAGCCGATATTTCACCTTCCTGACCGTGGTGGGTGACAAAAAGATACCAGACCTTATTTTCCTAGACTTATTGCCTTAGTATATACAGTAAACAGCAACAGAAGCTATTGGAGAAGCCAATGTTTGCTTATCACGAGACACACCAAATAAGTCATTTTTGTTCACTATTCGTTCAGAATGATGATTCTATTAGGCAAACCCAAGGAATCACCGTCAGTGGCGATGGCCATAGGGCAACACAAGGGCCAAACATTTCCCCAAATGAAAATGTTCAATGAGGATTTGTGCTGGATGAAGGCCATACACGCCTTTCCATTACCGGCTGATTCATTGGTCCGTTCATATTCTGAGGCAATCCATCCTAATTCCCATCTAATCGAAATCTTGACGTTTCGAGTCACTAAACACGTCAATAGGCGGGATTTGAGCCCTTAACCATGAACCAAAGTTTTTTTGGGGGGATAACACTTACAGAGGTCCCGAAAAAGGCACATTTGGTGGAAAGCGTCCCGAGGGCTATTAGAACTTATTTTTACGTGTACAAGAACTAAAATTCGAAACTGGTCTATCATCGCTCTTCTTCCTCTCATTCGCTATTTGCGTTTGCCGCGTATAAGACGTTTACCAAGCAAAATTGGTGGAGGTACACAAATGGTATTCTCTAAACGCAGAGAACTACTATAGAGTGAACAATCTCCTCATGTCGGACACCGTCAAAAAACGTACAGAAGAACGGGTTTCCGAGAACGTCAATGAGTTTGAATGTGTGTTCCAGACAGCGATGGGTACCCAATCACCCGCGGAGACCACTGTGAGGAACAGAAGAGCCTTGAGGAACGGGTGATCGTCGTGACTGACAATACTCGCAGATCAAAGAAAAAATACTCTTTTCCCAGAGGCAAATCGACTGGGACCAACAATGACTAGAACAAAAGCACTACAAACGCCCTAAGGAATCCCCTAACAATAAGGCAGATAACTGAACAATTCCGCGATGAACGAATGCGAGATAGTCCCTATCACCTTGCACATCCTATTACGGATTTATTGGACACTTTCATATATCTTCCGTACCGCAGAGCGATCGTTTTCTGTGTTAAGAAGCTAAAACCTACATGAGAAATGCTATGGTCAGACTCGACTGTCGTCCTTAGCTTGATGGCAAATGGAGAAAGATTTTCAGGTGGACATTCTAGATATCATTGCTAAATTCAGCAGCAGTGCGATCGCTGCCTCCAAGCTAAACTGCATATGGTCTGGGGCTAGATATCACAGGAGTAGGTAGGTATAGTTGGTTTTCAGTTGATTCTGATAATTGAAACAAAAACTTACAAATTGTGCTTTGAAATTTGAATGATGATCCAGCTGCTGGTTTTTTAATTCAGTTTTATTGGGTAATATTTGAACACTAGTCCGGACCCCCATGTATCGTTAAGGCATATACGGATTACGACCGCAATGATATTATGGAATTATTTGTGAACGTTCTAGAAAACATACTGAAATTCAGAAGTAGCACTGTTTGGCGTGCACGGTGAAGGAGTTAAATACAGTGAAAGAGAAACACACCATTTGTGCATCTAATCAAAGTTAGTCTTGAAAAAAAATCTCCAAGGGGGGAGGGGGACAGGCCCCCTATCCTTAGACCCCTCCCCCATTTCAGCACATGAATTTGCCCCCCAACAAAAATCCCTACAGCCGCCCCTGTCACGTGTAACGCTTTTGTGAGAAACCAAAATTTCTAGTGCAAAATCTTTTTATTCAAAATCCGTTGTTTTGCAGATTGTATAAGTATATTAATGCTATTTCAAGTTTTCATATAAGCAGTTCTTTATTATGAAGATGATACTTATCGTGAGGGATTCACGGTGTCGCATTGAGGACTATTATTATTATTATGATGGAGTTATTATTATTTATCTATTATTATTCTTATTATTATTATTATATTAGTTTTTATTATTATTTTTATTATTATTATTATTACTAGATAACGTGCGCCATGTGATTTTGTATCAGTTACGGCACGTATATAATCATCTGTTATAAGTAATTTCAATGAGGCCATAGACGTATAAGGATATTTTGCTAAGGTCGGCTTAGTTCTCCCATATGGCCTGTATGGGAATACCCAACTTTCGCCGCCTACTAGTTAGTGAAATTCGAGCCTAATATTGTTCCACATGAAAGTCAATAGCGCCTCATTCCTTAGTTTAACGTTAACGTATACTACAACGGTACCTATCGCCACAAAAAAGAAAAACGACGGAAATGCATGAAGTGAGTATGCGTCGGCAAATAGGAATTTATTATGTATAAAATTTTGCATTATAGGCGAAGTCTCTTAACTGATTAAAATGTTTGATTTTCTTGCTTCCACGTGATGAGAGTCAATGCGACGCGTCGAAGTTCGGACAGGTTCAGCACGATCATGCAGTGATAATCTGCTGCATATCGCTTTTATTGCGAAGTTTCGAGCCTAGTGTTATAGTTGGTGGTGCTATTATCTGATTATGTTATAACATAAATTCATACGGAAAACTGAACAGGAGGCCTAGGCTATAGGCAGTGCTCGCTGACAGCTGGGTGCACCCACCGCCCACATCCCCACGAGTATAGCTTTACCAACGATAACAACCCGTGTTATTGTTTGGTCA